>WAAF01006422.1:36614-124406 GCA_013400475.1 Tricholaema leucomelas | reverse complement strand
AGGCTGGATGTTAGGAGGAAGTTGTTGGCAGAGAGAGTGATTGGCATTGGAATGGGCTGCCCAGGGGGGTGGTGGAGTCACATCCCTGGAGGTGTTCAACAAAAGCCTGGATGAGGCACTTAGTGCCATGGTCTGGTTGATTGGCTAGGGCTGGGTGCTAGGTTGGTCTGGATGATCTTGGAGGTCTCTTCCAACCTGGTTGAATCTATTCTATTCTATTCTAGACAGCAATGAGGTCAGCCCTGAGCCTCTTCTCCAGGCTAAACAAGCCCAGCTCCCTCAGCCTCTCCTCACAGGGCTGTGTTCCAGGCCTCTCACCAGCTTAGAGAGGACATCTGCAGCCAAAACCTATCAAAGGGGTTTTGATAAAAATGATTCCCCCTGCTTGCTGTGCCACACATGGGTGGTGCCTCCCTAGGGAAAGGAGGGAGCAATGAGCTGCATGCTTAAGGCCAAGAAGGAAATCAAACTGTTAACAGGTCGCTTTATGTCTAAGCCCATCCAGTCCCAGAAGCCCTGGAAAACAGAGAGGGCCTTGGGGACTACCTGCTGCCAGTTTGTACAGTGCTGCTCAAGGCACTGTGAGACAGGCAAATAACCTCCACAGAACTGAGCTGCCAAAGGTACTGCAAAGAATTCTTAGGGTTGGAAAACACTTCTGAGATCATCCAGTCCAATCATCAACCTAACACCACCACGGCCACTAAACCACATCCCAAAGTGCCACAGACCCACATTGCTTGGACACCCCTTGGGATGGCAACTCCACCACCTCCCTGGGCAGCCCATTCCAATGCCTGACCAAAATTCCACAGAATGCTGCTGTACGAATGCAGAGGCTTAAGAATTGACAGCTCCTTCCTCTCAGGAACTCTGCCTACTACCAGACATCTCTCATTCCCTCTTTTCATGTTCTGATGTTTTTCTCACACTAAAACACTGCTCAAAGACTACCTAGGACAGGTTTATATTGATCACTTACCCCCTTGATTAAAACTTTGTTTCTAATATTGCACAAGAATGTTTTAGATACAGGGGACACAGTCTGAAGTTGTGCCAGGGGAGGTCTAGGCTGGATGTTAGGAGGAAGTTGTTGGCAGAGAGAGTGATTGGCATTGGAATGGGCTGCCCAGGGGGGTGGTGGAGTCACATCCCTGGAGGTGTTCAACAAAAGCCTGGATGAGGCACTTAGTGCCATGGTCTAAAAGACTGGCTAGGGCTGGGTGCTAGGTTGGACTGGATGACCTTAGAGGTCTCTTCCAACCTGGTTGATTTTGTTTGATTCTATATGCGAAAAAAAAAAGCTTTATCCACTCGCTAGAATATAAATAAATGCAAGGAGGAGGAGGAGGAGGGACTAAACTGGAGAGAGGGAGTGGCAGAGGTGATTCCAGGACTTCTAATGGCTTTGATTTTAAGAACTCACCTACTGCAAATTTTCCTCCTTCAACCTCTAAGGGTAGGTCACCGATAAGGTCTACTCACAGACAACACAATCGATTTACAGTGCCTAAAAGGAGCCTGCAGGAGCGATGGGGAAGCCCTCTCTATCAGGAAGTGCATGATAGAAAGAAGGGCAACTTTTAAACCGGAAGGACACAGATTTAGATTAGGTATCAGGAAAAAAAGGCTTTACTGTATGGGTGGTGAGACACTGTGCATGGCCCATGCCTGAAAGCGTTCAAGACCAAGCTGGATGGACCCAACTGGTCTCCTGGGAGGTGTCCTTGCCCATGGCAGGAGGTGGTGCCCCAGATGACTGAACCGTTCCGTGACTCTGGGCCTCCTACTATTCTACAAAGCCAATTTTCGTAAGCAGTCCCTTATTGCCAACCCATTACCTGACCCAGAGCTTAATTCAGAGCAGTCCCCAAAGCACTATGACCTGTGACCAAACACAAGTTCTTGCTGTGCTGCTCACAACCCTTTGCCACTGCTCGGGGAAGAGCGAAGCGCTGAAAGCGGCCCAGCACCGCACCAGCGCCCGGACTCGGCCGCCGACAGCGCCGGGCTCGGCCCGGCCCGTACGGACGCCAGGTGCGGCCGCAGCCTCGCCCCGCCAGGCAGAGCCGGCAGACAGGAGGCGATCTGCTGCCTTCATCTCGCCTCTTCCAGCACCGTTCCGCTCGGCGCCGCCCGCCCCATATCCCCTTTACCCCCGCATCTCCACAGGCCACCGGGCGCGGGGGTCTAGCGGTGAGCGGGACCCCCTGCGTCACCCTGGCCTCCTTCCCCACCCCCACTCCGCCGCCGCCCGCTCCTCACCCATGTCGAGCCGCTACCGCCGTGCGCGGGCACCCCGCGCCGCTCCGCTCCGCTCCGCTGGCCCTGCCGCCACCGAGGCGCTGCCGCTCGCAAGCTCCACGTCGAACGCCGGGGAGGGTAAAAGAGGCGCTCCCTGCCCCCGGCCTCGCCGTTTCGACACGTCTGCCCTTGGCAGGGAAGGGCTGACCACGGGGCTGCCCTTGCCCTCCCTGTGCAGATGGACCGGGACGGGAAGGAGAAAGAAAGGAACGGTTAAAACAACCAACCAAACAAAAAGCCCCAAGCGGTTCGGAAAATGCAGCGTAACGAATCTGCGGGGCCGGCCGCGGCGCGCCGGGGAAGGGCGGGGGCGGCGCTCCCTGCCTGCTGCCGCCGCCGCCTGCCTGCCTCGGCCGCGGGTGGCACCGGCAGGCGCTGCTGCGGGCGAGCGCCACAGCCTGCCCGCCTCCCGCCCCGCTTGCAGACAAAGCAAGCGGCAAGTCCGCCTCCTCTCGGCCAGCCGAGTTCCCCGGCAGCCTGCCTGCTGCGGCAGAGGCGCTGAGCTCCCGCAGCGCTTGGGTGTGAGGGAGCCGTCACTAGCCAGGGGCTGGGTGCAGCTCGGCGCCGGCAGCCGAGACCCAGCCACAGTGGCGCCTGCCTTGCACTTTTCATCGAGAAGCAGACAACAAAGCCGGGGACGAGACGCCGTGAGCTATTGAAAGAAAAAATTACAGGATACAGCATTCGCCCTCTTGGGTGTAACCAGTAAGCAGGTCTAGAGTTCTCCTGCCCCTCTGCTCTGCCCTGGTGAGGCCTCATCTGGAGCATTGTATCCAGTTCTGGCCTCCCCAGTTCAAGAGACAGGGAATTACCGGAGAGAGGCTATCAAACAGCCCTGAGAATGACTAAGGGACTGGAACATCCCCCGAGCCCTGGGGCTGTGGAGCCCGGGGAAGAGAAGGCTGAGAGGGGATCTGATCAGTCTTTACCTTCAGGGTAGGTGTCCAGAAGATGAGGGTGGTCTCTTGTCACTGGTGCCCGAGGACAGGACAAGCGGCAACACGTGCAAACTCACACAGGACGTACCTCAACGTGAGGAAAACCTTTGCTGTGAGGGCGGCAGAGCACTGACATTCCTGTCCAGAGAGTTTGTGGAGCCTCAGTCTTTGGGGGCTTTCAAAATGCACCTGGCCACGTTCCTATGCGGCTTGCTTTAGGCACAGTGGGGTGGACTAGCTACTCTCCAGAGATCCCTTCCAACCCCTAACACCTGTGACTGATTAAAATCCCACACAGCAAACACCTGCTTACCCAAACGGCATTTTCTGAACTGTAGCTAAGTTCTCTGAGCCAGCAGAATTCTGCAGTTACACTCCTGTATTACTTGAGAAACTGTACATCATTTCCTGGTGTTCACCAGAGTGTGGAACACCAAAAACCCTCTTGAGAAACAAAGTCCAACTCTGTAAACCATTAATCTCCTTGCTGCTCCTATGGAATAGCTAACAAGCACCCTCTGAGAGCAGGGCTATCATCATCCCCGCACAAAAGATGATGTCATTCATGCCATTAAGTCTGTGCAATTTGTTTGAATAAGCTGAAAAGTGCCAAAAATGTGGGAAAAATCATTAATGGAATGAAAACTATGGGGAGATAGAATCTACACGTGGAAAACTGGGCTTTAAGATCAGACTGCAGTAAGAGAGAAATGCAACGGATCTCAAGTCCATCACCAGCGATGCTGTCTTCTTTTTCACTTAAGAGCTATTCATAGCTCCTTGTCTCTTGTGAGAACCACCTGCAACTACAGAACCAACCTCAAGCATGTTGGCTCCAACCTCATGCATTTTGTTTTACTCATATCTTTATACTCCTGTTCCTGCAAGAATAGCACAGAAAACTTCACTCCCCCAAGCCATAAGGCAGTCACCTTCCATGACTCTCCCCATAGTCTGGACTTTTTTTCCTTATCTAGACTTGTCCAAAAAGCAGCAGCCTGTGCTTTTGTCAGCTGAAAAAAATAAGGCAGGAGGACAAGGTGGTAGAGTCACCATCCCTGCAGGTGTTCAAAACAAGACTGGATGAGGCACTTGGTGCCATGGTCTAGATGACTGGAGAGGGCTGGGTGATAGGCTGGACTGGATGATCTTGGAGGTCTCTTCCAACCTGGTTGATTCCATGATTCTTGAAATTCTATGATTCTAAGGAGGAGCAGAAACAAGCAGTTCACAGAGCAAAATGGTGACCTAGAAAACCCACACCAGAGTGATCAGTCTGCTGAAAGATGCCCTTGCTCACTGCAGGGAGGTTGGACAAGATGACCTTTGAAGGTCCTTTCCAAGCTGATGCAATCTGAATCTGAAACGTGCAGGCCACGTTTTCATTACAGCTGGTGCAAAGAACAGCATCAACAGCCACAGAGCTTTTCCTTCTCTCTGAAAGCATCCATAAACGTAAGATCAGCACAGCTGCACGACTTCATTTTGTTTCCTTTATGTCCTCCATCAGAATTCTTTCTTGCTTGAAATTCCACATTAATCATAAGGCGGTGTAAAAGAATCCTTTATTTTTGCTGCCAAGTTGGGAGCAGTAGGAAAGAATACACAAAAATCATTGTAGGGATTGAAAAAGAAAAAAAAAGTAGTAACAAAATATTTCTGGTGTTTATTTAGAAAGTGTATGGCCTAGAAAAGTGATGATCCAGAAGGCCTGCTCTAGTACCTTGCTTCAGGGGGCAGGCAACAGGTCAGCAGTCTTTCAGCTCCTTGATATCCTCAGGAGACCACGGATACGTCTAACAAGAGCTTGAATGAAGGTGTAGCGTGACCGCACCTTGGAATACAACCCTTCGATGTCCAGGAGCTTCTTCTGCAGAGACTCACCAAAGCTGTTTGTGGCTTCAATCTGAAGCTGAGAAACAGAGATTTGTTGCAGTCACCAACACAATATTCTCAGTCTGGAATCTCAGTTTATCTGCAACCCCTTTTGCTATGGTTTGCTCTCTAAACTGCTTTCAAGAGGATGTTTCTCCTGACTCCCCTAGTAAGTCACAGAATCATAGAATGGTCTGGGTTGGAAGGGTCATCCAGTCCAACTGCCCCTGCAGTCAGCAGGGGCATCCTCAACTAAATCAGTTTGCCCAGAGCCTTTTTGAGCCTCATCTTGACAATCTCCAGGGATGGGACACAAACCACCTTCCTAGGCAACCTGTTCCAGGGTTCCACCACCCCCATAGTAAAGGACCTGTTCTAACATTCAATCTATGGCCTGGCTGCAGAGAGCAGTGGGTGCATGGGAGGCGAAAGGGAGGGTAAGGCAAAGGCGGGGTGGGGGGTGGAGAGAGAGCATGGAGGGGGCAGAGAAGACCATTTTTCATTTCACTTTCATTTCCATTCTAATTTGCCTTTAACTTTTTGTATCAAGACTTGAAAACGTGCACAGCAGCACAGCTGTTACCTGTTTTGTAATACTTGCCCCCTCCCAAAACATTTGCAACAATTAAGCCTAAATTAAGTTAGGCCCTATTGGTGTTGCCACAGGTTGTGTGGAGGAGGGAGAACCCAGCCAGGCTGCTCTCATTAGCTGTGTGGTAATCTTCCCAGCATGCTGCCAGTGCTCACCTGCTCTATATCATGCTGGCTGACTCGATTCAGTCCACTGCTGAAATCCAGGCTGGGCTCTGAACGGAAGGAATCCAGTGCTAGAAAAGGAGACATTGCAATGACGTTGGTTGCTTCACATTGTCCTCACCACGTCGAGTTATAAAAGAAGTTTAAAATGTAGTGTTGTAAGTGGTCAGCAAGTTAGGAATGAGACCCATTTTTTTACTTCTATCATTCAGTGAAAATACATCACATGAAAGCCATAAATAACTTGGATGACAACACAGCACTAAGCAAAAAGCTTCTCCCCAGATGACTTCTCCCTTCCCGATTTCCTCCCACTGTCTTTAAACCAAAATCCAACGAAGTTTAAATCTTCTGGCAAATGAATGGTGCCTACAAGTACAAAAATACCTCGAAAACCACCAATATCAAGTCTTAAATTCATCTTAGATTATTATATTGAATTTTCTCCCTGTAAAGTGATTATGAATCACTGATCTTATTATCCAGTTTGAACTTCACTTAACAACAGAAAAAAAAAGTTACTTTTAGATTTCTTTGGAGGTTAAGTGCAACAGACAAAACCCAAAAGTCTATGACCTGATGATATGTGTACTGCTGATTTTCCAGCAGGAAATCCAAAAGGTTTCGCTAATAAAATCTCTTTGATGAAATGGAAATGGCAAAATATTAACAGCAGCAAATCAGTTTTAAAGTTAACCATCAAAAGTTAGTCCAAGATGCTTTGATTAGTAGATTCACAGAATAATTTGGGTTGGAAAGGTCATTTCATTTCAACCCCTATGCCATGGGGCAGAGACACCTTCCACTAGACCAAGTTCCTCATCCAGCCTGGCCTTAAACACCTCCAGGGAGGGGGCATCCATGTCCTCCTTGGGCAACCTGTTCTAGTGTCTCACCACCTGTCTCACCACCCTCACTGTAAAGAGTTTCCTTCCAATATCCAGTCTAGATCTGCCCTCCCCAAGCTTCAGTCCATTACCTCTCATCCTATCACTACAAGCCCTTGTAAAAAGTCCCTACCCAGCTTTCTTGTTCAGGTACTGGAAGGATGCTGTAAGGTCTCCCTGAAGCCTTCTTTTCTCCAGGCTGAACAGCCCTGGCTCTCTCAGTCTCTCCCCATGGGGGAGCTGCTCCAGTCCCCCTAGTCATCTTCATGGCCCTCCTGTGGATGTGATGAATTTTACCTTGCAGCCTTCCTTTCTTAAATGACATCCTGGAGGACAGCAGTGGGTCCTGGGAGTCAGTGGGTGTGCAATGAAGTAGATAGTGTTCCAGGTGACGCCAAAGAATGAAGAGACATGTTTCTATAATATCTGTAGACACATCCAAGTGAAGGAATCTAATTTTACTGTAATTGGATTTACACACTTTAAAGCAGATGTAGATGTCAGCTCAACCATTGTCGCTCCTTCAGCACAAGCTTCTTGCTTCCATAGCTTTGGCCTGCTGATGGACCACTTGCTCTCTCTCCTTACCCCCTGCACTTCAGTGCGGTGCTGGCTAGGTTACTTCAAAGACTGCTACTCACTCTTGAAGAGGCTTTCAACCAGCACTCTGCAGAGCACTCATGTGGTTTGTAATGATAGCTCAAGTGCAGAGACAGAGGATCTTACCTACACAGGATCACAAGATGTTAGGGGTTGGAAAGGACCCAAAGAGATCATTGAGTCCAACCCCCCCTCTACCAGAGCAGGACAATCCTATCTAACACAGATTACAGAGGAACACATCCAGACAGGCCTTGAAAGGCTCCAGATTAGGAGACCCCACAACCTATCTGGGCAGCCTGTTCCAATGCTCTGTGACCTTTACAGTAAAGAAGTTCCCCCTTGTGTTGAGGCAGAACGTCTTTTGCTGCAACTTACACCCATTGCTCCTTATCCTGTCCCAGGGAGCAAGTGAAAATAGCCTATCCCCCCACTCCTGGCCAGCCCTCAGATATTTATAAACATTTAATCAAATCCCCTCTTAGTCTTCTCTTTTCCAGACAAAAAAATCCCAAGTCTCTCAGCCTCTCCTCACAAGCCATGCCCTCCAGTCCCCTAATCATCCTTGTAGCCCACCGCTGGACCCTCTCCAGCAGATCCCTGTCCCTCTTCAACTGGGGAGCCCAAAACTGACCACAGTATTTAAGATGTGGTCTCACCAGGGCAGAGTAGAGGGGAAGGAGAACCTCCCTTGATCTGCTGTTAATTGCTACCATCCCCAGCTAAAGCTAGGGATCTAAAGATCTAAAACTACAACAGGTTAAGCCTCCAAGCTCACACCTCTCCCATAGTAGGTTTTAGAGGAAAATTCTGATCTGCTGCAGACTCTGTTATATGTGACTAGTTACCTCCACAGAAGAGGTTACTGGTTAGAGGTATCTAGAGGTGTTTATGAGATGAAGTTTATGCAAGGCTGACTGCAAGACTGGAAGCTCCAGTCACTCTGCAGGCACCTCCAAATCATTTTTCAAAGCATTTCTTCCACCACACTGCACTTTAAGTGAATGCTTAGTGGGTCTGGGTACTGACTGGGGAGAACTCGGCTGCAGTAACTTCTCCATCATAACACTGCAGAACACCCTAGCAAGGTAAGGTCTCCATGATGGGCATCACTAACTTGAAAGTGTTTACATTCTGCCAAGAGCAGAAGAATATCCTTTCACTAGTTTAATTTTCAGTATTTCAAATGTCCTTTTTGCAAAGAAAGGTTGTTCAAAGTGGACAGAAATTTAGGTTAAAAACAAGAAAACAAACAAAAAAACAAACCAAACAAAAAAACCACAACAACTTCTTCCTATTTTTCTGCTTTTCTGGAGCAACACCTTGAGGGTTATCTCAGTTTCAGAAGGATACAAGAACAGAGAGAAAGGAGCTTGGCTCGGTTGTTTATTAGCTTCACCAGGCGTCGCCTCGCCAAAATGTACTTTTGGGAAGTGGAGATTTTGTCAACCCCAGCTGGCATAACTGACTGACACAGCTGTGATAAAGAGGGGAAAAACAAGAAGATTGGAGTAAATCACAGAACATCAAAAGAAATAAGCAAATAAAATGATTTATTAATATCTAAAACTTCCTTGTCAGCAGCTGTTTCTTCAAAACTCTGCTCTCTCTTTTCAATCTGCATAACCTTTGCTGACCAAAAAAAGGGAGAAATTCTATGTATTCCCAACTACAGAATGAAAAACATCACTTCTACAAAGTTAACCCCAGTATTTCCATTAATATTTTAGGTCACACATTCTACACACTCTTTCTCAACAGTCAAAAGGAACACGCACGAGAGTTGCAACCTGATTACCTAAGATGCTTTGGAGTCTGCTACAGCTGTTTGTACCTTAACAGCTACATTGAATCTAACACTACAGAGACGACAGGGTCAGAAGAGCTATTACCTCTTTAATTTCATCTGGTGGGAGTTGCTCCACGTTTTGCAGTTTGTTAACACTCTGACGATGGCTGTCATAGTAACTGAAGAAATCACTCGTGCTCTGCTTCAGCAGGTAGACAACAATACCCAAGCCAGGCAGGTGCCAGTAGGGAACCACTGATGCTTGTGCATCTAGACAAGGTGATGAACAAAGTATAACAAAGCTAAAGATTTATTTTCCTCTTTATTTTTAGAATCATAGAATGATAGAATGGTTTAGGTTGGAAGGGACCTCAAGGATCATCCAGCTCCAACCCCCCGCCATAGGCAGGGACACCTCCTACTAGAGCAGGCTGCTCAAGGCCTCAGAAGAGCAAGAACTCGATGCTTTATGCTCTCTGTCAAAGTAGAATCATAGACTGGCTTAGGAAAGATCATCTACTCCAATCTCCCTGCCATGGGCAGGGACACTTTCCACCAGCCCAGGTTGCTCAAACAACTCCATGGAGGGGGAATCCATGACTTATTCCAGCGCCTCATCATCCTCACTGTAAAGAATTTCCTTCTAATACCCGGTCTAAATCTGCCCTCCTCAAGCTTCAATCCATGCCCTCTCATCCTACCACTACAAGCCCTTGTGAAGGGTTCCATCCCAGCTTTCTTGCAGGTCTCTTTCAGATACTGGCCGGCCACTATATAAGGTCTCCCTGGAGCCTTTACTATTGGCATAAAGTGACTTAAAGTGTATGTTAAACTACAGCCAGTGGTTCATTATTTTCTGCTAGGCCTAATGTCACACCATTTAGTCTCATGAAACTGCAAGGCAAAGAGCTCACCCTGACGAGGCCCATCTCGGTTGGTTGATTCTGACAGGCTAGGAGTAAAGAGACAAACAGTGTGCTGAAAACTGGGGGCACTTTGTAACATCAGGGACTCGCAGTACTCCATCACGTTTGCACAGATCTGCCAAAAAGAAATGACAGCATATCAGTTAAAGTGTTTACAGGCTCCATTTGAAATGCATCAATGTCAATAAACAACATGTTCTGCTGCCTCCCTTCTCACCAGAACATGGTAATTCTCTTTTCTAATCAGTCACGGCCTCTCCTCTATTTCAAGTCCAGGAATTGCAAGTTTGCCTCTTTGCCAAAGCTGCTACTTCAAACTTCTGGATAATTTAAGTCCTCTATGGTTCTGAGGTAGTGTTAACCGTTGCCCTCCAAACCTAGACTTCATTTCCTGATCAGCTGAAGGCTTTGAAGGTCAATACCCAAAAACAACAACGGCTGCTAGTGCAAATTTAAGTAATCACATTTACTTTTAAAAGAAATAAAACATAGGGTCCTATACCAAGGTAAGAACAGCAGAGCAAGGCCACTAACTTAAGAAACATAAGACAACTAAACAAATCTTCACTGTACTTAGAATGCCACAATTTGAGACTGATGGCTCTAGCAGCCTCTTCACAGTGGTGCTTTGGTTGGAAAGAACCTTAGAGATCATGTACTCCAACCACATGCCATGGGCAGGGATGTTTCTCAACTAGACTTGGCTACTCATGGCCTCATCCAACCTGGCCTTGAACACCTTCAAGGAGGAGGCATCCACAGCTTCTCTGAATCAACTATTCCAGAGTCTCACCACCCTCATGCTAAAGAGCTTCTCTCTAAGATCCAGTCTAAACCTGCTCTCCCTCAGCTTAAAATCATTTTTGCTTGTCCTTTCACTAGACACCCTTATGGAAAGTCCCCCTCCAGCTGCTTTGTAGGATCCTTTCAGGTATTGGAAGGTCGTTATTAACATCACCTTGGAGTCTTCTTTTCTCCAGGCTGAATAACTCCAGCTCCCTCAGCCTGTCCTTATAGCAGAGGTGCTTCCAGGCCTTGGATCTTTATGGCCTTTCTCTGGACTTGCTTCAGTAGTTGCAATGTCCTTCTTATGATGGTGACTGAACTGGACACAGTACTCAGGCGGGGTCTCAGCAAAGCAGAGTGAAGGGGCAGAATCTCCTCTCTTGCCCAGCTGGCCACACTCCTCTTGATGCAGCCTAGCACATGGCTGCCTTGTAGGTTTCATGAGCACACTACAAGCTCATGCTGAGCTTCTCCTCAGTACACCTTAAACTCTTTCTTCAGAGCTACTCTTAGCTCTGAAGATTGGCCCAACCCAGACACAGAACCTTACACTTTGACTTGTTGAACCTCACGCAGTTGTCACTGGCCCACTTCTCAGGCCTGTCAAGATCCCCGTGGATGCCATCCCTTCACTCAAGTGAGTCCACTGCACCCCGCAGCTTGGTGTCATCAGCAGACTTGCTAAGGGTGCACTCAGTGCCGCCGTCCATGCTGCTGACAAAGATGTTGAACAGCACTGGACCCAGTAAATATCCCCAAGGAACCCCACTTGTCACTGGTCTCCACCTGGACATCAAGCCTGTGATCACAACTCTTGGACTATGACTGCCTAGCCAGTACCTTACCCAGAGAGTGGTCCATCCATCAAGCCCACATCTCTTGTGTCCTTACCTGTTGCATGGCCAGCTCGGTTTCATCCCTCTTGTTCACTCTGTCTCCCTCTGCATTCTCATCTTGCAGTTTGAACTGACGCAGCCTGTCTGAGCCACCAAACCGACTCAGAAGCCCTAAGCACTGGCGCTGCAGTGTAAGAAATTAACATTTCAATTAGTAGCACAACAAACAAAGCTCAGGACTCTTTGCACTCTAAAAACACAACAGCAAGAGAGCAATGTAGATAACACTTTTCGCACTTTAGAAATGAAACTCAAATTCTTGACCTACTGTTTTAACTCATTTCTAATTAATTTAGAAACCAGTGGCACCCTAGAGCGGTTGCTTGAGAAATCGATGAGATTCAAAGCTTCACAGCTTGGTCTTGTGCCTCTTCCAGACTCTTCATACTGAGCAGCATCAATGACAGTTTAGATTTTACCATTTTCACTTAAAACATCTTTACCTATGTAGGCAAACTAATCAAATCTGGATATGAAAACAATAAGCTTCATAAAAACCAGAGTGCAAACCCAATTCAGTAGTTTCATGAAAACAAGCAACAGTCAATAAGTTTGGGGTTAGATTACACAAGGATGCTAAGATCACTGAAGTGCCTCAGACTCTAAGTCAGTTTTGTGTGCAATGGGAAAAAATATATCAAAGATTAAAGATGTTTTGGTAATTGCATTTGGGGAAGAGTAAAGCATTCAAATACTTTGATTACTTGACTACAATAACAGGATGAACTAGAGAGAAGAGTTACAATAAGAGATGACTGACTCACATAATTTTGCTCAGAACAGCTCAGTTTTCAACTTCAATAATTACAATTCCTCATATAAAAAAAAACACCCACATCCCTCATATGAAAAAACCCCACTCGAACAAGCAAAGAAAAAAATCCCCTTCTGCTTTCCCAGGGGAATTTCTTGCTAACAAGATGAAGAAGAATACAAGTATCCCAGCATTACAGCCCAAAGGCTGCTATCAGAGTGCTTGGAGAACACATCCTTCTCTTGCACTCACAAATTCTTTCTACAGATGGTTCTCAATGCATTATTTTGTCACAGAAGTCCTTACTCACAGGAACCAAAAACCTTCAGAAACACTGCTGAGCTGTAAAGAGATCTGCCACGATAGCTTTTGAGCAAGACTTAACCCTGTCATGGCTTTCATTCTGGTGTCTAAGTCAGGGTTGTTTTCAAAGGGGACAATGGAAATAAAACATTAGCCTGTCTGGTACTCTGAATAGTTGAGTTGGTGACATGCTTGTGGCAAAAGTGGTAACAGTATTTCTGCCTTGTTTGGAGTGTGCCCAGAGAAGGTGTCCTGGTAGGGCATAAATCCTGCCAGACAGATTTAACCCTTGCTCTCCTCCTCCTGTTGCGGCCTGGGAGCTGAGTAGATAAGCCAATGGAGGGTTTGGTCCCAGCAAAGCCTTGAGGGCCAGGGGCTTCGTATCACATGTCAGCCCTCTCCTGCTGTCCCTGCGTGGTCACACAAGGCATCAAGCTTTGAATTCACTGGCCAGAACAACGATGCCAGTACCTACAGGCCAGTTTCATTTGCAGAATGGTGTATTTAACGGGGGGTGATTTAGAAACCAGCCCTTTCTGCACTGGCCCTCCACCGGGAGAAGCATCCCACTTGCAGCTCGTTAACTGGGAATCACGGCAGCTGTTTGCAGCTTGCAGCCGCAGCTCAGTGGGAGCAACTCGGTTCTTCTCTCCTCCCCTCTGCCTGGAATATTTTGTATTTTACCCTGGGATCATTATCATTAGCTTTGGAAGCATCTTTGTACAGGAGACTTACTCAGAGACTAAAGCGTCCTGAGTACATATGCTGGAGTTAATGCTAAGACTCCGTAAGCATAGTTGGAATTTTCCTGTTTTCACTTCCTATTTTTCCAAGTTCTGATTGTTTGAACTGTTTAATTCCATGTTTATAAATATGGAATTAAAAGTTCCTTTGTGTAATTACTTCCTGTCAACCCAAAATCCAAAGAATCTCAGGGCATTTTCCTGACTTCTTAATACTAATAATAAAAAATAATATTCATATGGATTATTAATTTCTGCAACAAAGCAGGTGAAGGGCCTAGAGAACAAATGTGATGAGGAGTGGCTGAGGGAACTGAGTTTTTCAGTATGGACAAGACAAGGCTGAGGGAAGACCTCGCTGCTCTCTACAACTATCTGAAAGGAGGTTGGAGTGAGGTAGGGTTGGTCTCTTCTCTCTAGTATCAGGTGATAGGAAGAGAGGAAATGGCTTGAAATTGTGCCAGGGGAGGTTTAGATTGGATATTAGGAAAGAAGAGTGGTCCGGTATTGGAACAGGCTGCTCAGGGAGCTGGTGGAATCACTGTCCTTGAAGGTATTCAAGAAACATGTGGACATGGCACTTCTGGACATGGCTTAATGGCCATAGTGTTCTGAGGTTGATGGTTGGACTTGATCTTTTCCTACCAAAACAATTCTATGATCCTATGCTTTGATGTTGACCTCAAACTCTTCTTGTATTCCACAATAAGGTAGAGTCCTAAATCAGGGAAAAAAAATCAAGTCCCTGGTGCAACTCCAACATTGCCAAATGTTCTATCTTTTCTACTTGGCTGGTGAGGGGAAAAAAACACAACAAACATAAAACAACAAAATCAACCCAGAAACAAAAAAAACAAACCCAAACAAACCCTAAACTCACAAAATCATGCAAGCCACCACACTCACACAACAAATCACCCCTACTCCCTCCCAGAAGTCCAAACCACCACACCTTCTTCTTTATGGTAGAAAACAAACCTTTCATACCTGTTACTTGTCAAGAGTATAAACCCAGGAAGAAGCTGATCCACACACACAATTCTAAAAGGCCAAGTGTTAAATACACAACCCTAGTACCTGAAATCTGCCTATATGTCCTTGTAGCTCCATCTGCGTCCCTTCGTTAACATCCACATCCAGCTCACTTAGCAGTCCTGATAAAAGATACAGCCATGGAAATATATTTAAGAGTTGAGGGTTTTATTCTACACCACCACCACCTCTCCCAGATTTATGCAATATACCCATTTAAATTGCAAACACTGACCAGAGGAACCTCATCCAAACTTAAAACTTCTATTTTGCACACTGTTTGAGGAAAACACTCAGGTAGGAATGCAGCTATTGTGGGATGCATGAGAGCATGCAGCTTACTATTCTGCTGGCTGGTAAAACGGTAGGGGGTGGGGAGGAAGAAGGTTGGCATAAAAATTGCAGCTGTTGTGCAAAGCTCAGTATGCTGTTAGCAAAGAAGCCCTTGTGCTCAACCTACAGTTTTGCACTCCTCTCTGTGGCAGTCAGACATCTCTTCTGAACAAAGAAAGCCATTCAATCAAAACAGAGAAGTTATTTTGAAATGCTAAGCAAGTCTTCCAGCATGCAGAGGAAATCACTGTATCCATCACAGCAATTATTAGTCCTCTGGAAAGGTAAGTCACCCAAGAGAGATGTCAGTGTGCTAATCCACAGTGCTTCTCCCTGGAAGCTTTCTTTTTAAAGTAACTAAGGAAAAAGGAGAAGACGTTAACCAAGCTATGGCTATGCAAACTATTTTCTGTCTTTATTTCCTCAATCACAGAATCTGCTGAATGAAAATTCTTCTTGAAGATATCACAAGCACTTTAAACACTACTATAAACGCTACTTTAAACAGTATTTTTTACAAGGGCTTGTAGTGACAGAATAAAGAGGACTCCATTGAAGCTGGACTAGGGAAGATTTAGACTGGAGATCAGAAAGTTCTTTACAGTGAGGTTGGTGATACACTGGAACTGGTTGCACAGGGAAGCTGTGGATGCCTCCTCCCTGGAGGTGCTCAGAGTTAGATTGGATGAGGCCTTGGGCAAGCTGAGAGGTTTAGTCAGAGGTGCCCCTGACCATATTGGGGGAGTTTGAATTAGATGATCTTTAAGGTCCCTTCCAACCCAAACCATTCTATGATTCTATGCAAGTCACCTCAAAGACAAAAAAGTACTTTGTGTCAGGTAGCATTATAAAAAGAGCATGGGAAGTCAAATGCATATTGATAAGAACACTGTGTCCAGTGCAAAACCACCACACTTACTTCAAGGACAATTATTTAACTTTCCTATATTTTTTCCTAGAGCTCTACATGCCAAGAAAATTCTGTATTGCAGTAAATATTCCCTTGTATCTGATACTATTGCTTTACAGAAAGCAAAGCAGGAGGTTCATGCAAACAGAGCTAAGAGACTTTAAAACTGCATTTCCTACCAGGCAAAGCTGCCTTGCTGATGATTCCTGTCAAGGAGGCCAGCTCCTGGAGAGATCCAACGCTAACTTCTTGACACCTCAGGATTGCCTGGATAGTATCTGAATGGGAAATCAGAAACTGCAAAACCTGTACCATAAGAATAAAAGAGAAAAGAAGAGTAACTCAAAATTTGGCAGCAAGCAGACAGAAAGCAATGCTTTCACTGTTGGAGAATTCTAAAGTGACCAGTGAAGATGGGATTTAGTTATTATTTTGTTTTAAAAGCTTCCTTCCAGAGGAAAAGGACATCATTGCTTTGAAAGAGCAGTAGTAGTGATACTCTAGCACCTTTTGGAACTTACCTGTCCTGCTGCTTGCAGGTGTTGTGCCATGCTGGATGTTAGGATCACTTGGCACAGTTGAAGAGCCGGAAGAAGAATCTGGCGATAACGTTCCACAGGAGCAGGAATGAAGACTGGGGGATCTCTCATTGCATACATTCTTAGGAGGTTTAAAAAAGAAAAGAAAGAAGACTTTTTAAAAATGTTTTAAAGGGGAAGAAAAAAGGGATAAAGAGTGCAAGAAAAGTGGAGCCCAATAGTGAGGCAAAGCCTTGACCTACAATCACCCTCAAGAGCCTACGAACAACCATATTTCACTAGTAGAATAGAACAGAATCAACCAGGTTGGAAGAGACCTCCAACACCATCCAGTCCAACCTAGCACCCAGCCCTATCCAGTCAACTAGAGCATGGCACTAAGTGCCTCATCCAGTCTTTTCTTGAACACCTCCAGGGACGGTGACTCCACCACCCCCTGGGCAGCCCATTCCAGTAGATCTATACTTGAACTGAGTTGTATTGGAGACCCAACAAATCCCTGATACGCAACTGCTACAATTCTCCTACAAAGCTGCTGCCAGACATTTTCTCTAAGCAGATAAAGTAACTTTGTGCTATAATACTGTGCTAGTTTGAGCCTAGCTAGCATGTTTTGGTGAGAAGAACTAGATGATAGGCAAATACACTAAATCAGATTACTGTGTTGTAGAAATATGACATCTGCTTTATATAAAAACTAAACATTCTCAATTACTTTAGGAAGAGATATGCTTAATTCTAAAGCAACTGATAAATGTAGTCCTCTACAAATGCCTTTTGTGCTTCATACAATCTTACACATCTCACTGGCACTTTTACGCAGAGCACATGTCTCAGCTTTTGTGCACCGTTTCAACTTTCAGTATGTCAGCCAGAGCTGTGAATTTAAAGACTGAGGTCTGAAATCAGCTAAGGTAATTTCCCTTAAACAGGCAATTTCCTTCTCCAAGATCTTCTCTTGGTCATCTCGCAATAACTAACAATGTGACAAAACATCAAGAAACTTGTCAATCAATATGTAACTGTGAACTTTTATTTAGGTATTTACTTTTTAAACACATCATTAAATAATTCAGAAACGACATTTAATTCGCTGCTCTCTCATTTATGAGGGAGGCTTCCTCGCTTTTTGGTCAACACCACAAGGCCTCCAAAATAAGTGCACAGTGAAAAGTGGTTTTCAAACATTGGTCATTATCATTTAGACTGTAGACAGTTCCTAACTAAGGTCTCAGGAAGTAGCTGGACCTGCAAACACAACTTCACACCCATTTATTTGCAGCTTTTCCCCCTCCATAAAAGGTAGGTCTAAACTGAACTGATGAGTTACAGAAACACACAGAGAATGAATATACACACAAATACTGACTCAGATGACTTGTAGCTATAAAAAGGCATTACATGGTTCCAGAAACACATTACAGTTACAAAATCAACCAATACCTACCCTTGATGGTCTGTTTCAGGTCGCATGTCATACACTTGGCACTGTGCAAGTCTCACAATCACTCCAGACCGCAACAGCTCTAATGCTCCTTGCTGACTTTTTGCTACTCGAGTGAGGAATGCCTAGAGACAAGTAAGTATTGGAGATGAGACTTAGTAGGACTATTTTCTCTCCTGATTTCAGCATAATTTCAAATAGTATTATTTTCACAGTATTGTCTAGATTGGAAAAGACCTTTAAGATCATGGAGCCCAGTCATTAGCCCATCACTGACAAGCCCCTGACTATACCATATCACTAAAGCACTACATCTTCACAACTCTTAAATACCTCCAAGTATGGGGACTCCACCACCTCTCTGGACAAACCTGAGTAAACCATCTCTAAGTACAATCAATGTAAAGTATAAAGAACTTTTCACAGAATGTCAGAAGTTGGAAGGGAGCTCCAGAGATCACTGAGTCTAACCTGCCTACCAAAGCAGCATCACCTAGGCCAGGCTGCACAGGAACACATCCAGGTGGGTTTTGCAAGTGTCTAGAGAAGGACACACGAAAACCTCTCTGGGCAGCCTGCAGCAGGGCTCTATTACCTTCACCATAAAGAAGTGTGTCCTCGTGCTGAGGTAGAACCTTCTGTGTTCTAGCTTGTACCTGTTGTTCCTTGCCCTACCACTGGGCACCCCACACCATACCACAAAAAGGTGTCTGAAGTCCCATTACCATTTTGGACTCATAGGTGTACAGAGCTTTCAGTAAAGGAGGCTGAGGTGTGAGCAAGCTCTGAAGAGTGAGATCATCATCTGCCAGGCTATCCACAAGCACCTTCAGGTAGCCACTATTGGAGAGGTACAACAGCCACTGCTGCTGCTTGTCTACTGAAACAATACGATCGAGCAAAGCCAGTGCCAGCATCTGGGATGGGGGAACAAAACAGAGGTGGGGGGGGGAGAATCAAAACAATTAAATCTATGAGATTAATGAGATTTCTAATAAATATCTAGAAATATGAAATAGTAACCAGTTCCTTTTTACAGCTTCTTAAAAGCAGAATGCATTTCTGCACTACAATCACAATCCTTTAAGTGGAAAATATTTTAAGACTTCTTCATGTTTTAATACAGTGTCAGCCAATTACCTTTTCTCTATTACCCTTCAATTAATTACTGAGGTTGAGCAATAACTATGCCAACATATTGTGAGGAAGTACTGCTGCAAGCACTGTTTCTATTTAAAACTAGTTTGCATTCTGACTAGATTCCTGTCCACTGAAGTTGATATAGCAGAAAAATATTTCTTCCTGAAGTCAAACTTCTCCAAAGTAAGAAAATAAACTGATTAAATCCACAATTTACGAAACGATAATCAATAAATGCAGTTCATACCTACCATCTTTCACAGCAATGCTTGCTACCCCTATTTTTAAACAGGCCATGCAGCTTTTTTAGAGAAAAGAATCAATATGCATGAACATCCCTGCTCTCAACAGCTTGAAGGCTGAGTGGGAGGACAGAAACGTGAAGGAGATTAAGTATATACAAAAAATGTTCTAGCTCAACCTCATGAAATTTCCCTTTTCTGCACAGCAGTAAAATATTGTTTAAAAGAGAACAAACAGCAATTGCAAAGGAACAGATTTATTTACCCTGCCTATCTCATGACCATCACAAGCATCACGACAGACCACCTCCATGAGAGCTGCCCCGTAACTCTCAATAATTGCCATGTTTTCACGTTGCAGTTTACTAAACACATCTTCAGGAGCTGTCAGACGTTCCCACATCGTTTTTTTAGCTGTAAAATGCAAGTAAAACATTAAAAAAAGAAAAACACAGAGAAAAGTAGCTTAAGGTTAGCTTAGCTACAGTATAGCGATGGCTACTCCTTCAGGGCATTCTTTATCTCCCAACAGAAACGCCCCAAGCAATGGACAGGTGTTTCATTGGAATGCAAATCTTCCTCCAAATCACAGAGTTGTTATGGTTGGAAAACACCTTTGACATCATCATGTCCAACCACTGAAATCCATTCTTTCCTCCGTATTACACACTCCAACCACTGAAATCCATTATTTCCTCCGTATCACACACAGAGGCAAGGCAGCACAAAACATCATGTGCAACTCTATGCATCAGGAATGGTGTGGCCAGCAGGAGCAGGGAGGTCATTCTGCCCCTGTACTCTGCACTGGTTAGACCACACCTCGAGTACTGTGTTCAGTTCTGGGCCTCCCAGTTTAGAAGGGACATTGAAATCCTTGAGCGTGTCCAGAGAAGGGTGATGAGGCTGGGGAGAGGCCTCGAGCACAGCCCTATGAGGAGAGGCTGAGGGAGCTGGGATTGGTTAGCCTGGAGAAGAGGAGGCTCAGGGGTGACCTTATTGCTGTCTACAACTACCTGAGGGGTGGTTGTGGCCAGGAGGAGGTTGCTCTTTTCTCTCANTACTATGATACTACTATGATACTATGATACGTCCCCTTGCAAACATAGATTCTACTTTCCATAGATTGAATCTTTATTTTAAACAGACCATTAGGCCTAAGAACTTTCACTAGCACCAAAACACTCGACCTTGAAAGGAAGAGAACACGGTGACTTCAGTGAGAAAAGGGCTGAATCCAAAGGCCAACAATAAACCACAAAGGGGACACAGCAAATTCAAAGGTGTTTTTACTACTGTAGCTCAAAATACCAATCAAATAGTAGCAGTAAGAGTCTGGATGCACAGCCTCAAGTTTGTTTTTCAGTTCTTGGCCAAGCTCTAAGATTGTTTAACAATTAGAAACACTGTCAAAACAAGGATTTAAGCCATTAACAACAAAGTATGATATCTAACATAAATCTTCTTGGTTAAGTAACAACTTTGGATGGCCTTTTTTTTTGCCTCCCCAATCCTTTTTTTTAGGGGGTTAGGGTGATGCTTTTTTGTCTGTTTAGTTAAGTTAAAAGAATAAAAAAAATATAAATTGATCTTGGTGGGGGTTATTTGTTTGTATTCTTTAATATAGGATCACTGTGTATATACAGATGTGGAGGTGTTATAGCTGTAACTGCTCTCAGATAGGTCCAAGTAATCCCAGGTCCCTTGAAAATTCTGGAGCTATGATGCATAGCTTTAAATAGATACAAATGAAATATCTTCTTTAGTGCTGGAGGTCAGAAATTTGATATCCTCATCCAGAACAATACATTTTTAATGCAAATGTAGCTAGGCAGATTGGATTAGAGGAAGATTTGGATCATTATCATCAGCAACTAATTTCAGAGGCTCTTGCAATAAGTTTCTACCCATTTCCAGCAGGCAATATGTAATGTTCAAGGTTAAATAATTTTGGTTCTGCTATTCTTCTGCCCCCAACACAAGAAGGACATGGAACTGCTGGAGCGAGTCCAGAGGAGAGCCACGAAGATGATCAGAGGGCTGGAGCAGCTCTGCTATGAGGACAGGCTGAGAGAGTCGGGGCTCTGCAGCCTGCAGAAGAAAAAGCTTCAAGGAGACCTTAGAGTGGATTTCCAGTATCTGAAGGGAGCCTACAGGAACGCTGGGGAGAGACTATTTACAAGGTCTGGTAATGTCAGGACGAGGGGGAATGGGTTTAAGCTGGAAGAGGGGAGATTTAGACTGGATATTAGGAGGAAGTTCTTTACAGTGAGGGTGGTAAGACACTGGAACAGGTTGCCCAGGGAGGTTGTGGATGTTTCCTCCCTGGAGGCATTTAAGGCCAGGCTGGATGAGGCCTTGAGCAACCTGCTCTCGTGGGAGGTGTCCCTGCCTATGGCAGGGGGTTGGAGCTGGATGATCCTTGAGGTCCCTTCCAACCTAAACCATTCTATGATTCTATGATTCTCCATAATACAGTTGGTCCATACCTGCTTCTAAAGTTTCTGGTTCATCTGGTCTCTGGGCAATCTGCAAATAATAAAGCAGTGATCCATAAAGGTGTGTCCTCACTCTCTGGAAGCCTCCACCTGTTCACAAGAAACACTCATGATTAACATCTAATAGATGTAAATTCTGTAACACCATCTTCCACTGGCACTTACTTTAAATTTCCTATGGTCAGAGTTCTACTGTTCACATAAATGCTTGTTTGGGAGTAAATTCAGCAAGTTTATGCTGCTCCCAAAAATGGCAATATTGATGTGTCTCTCCTGCTTCTTGTTAAGAAATAAGCTTGTTGTTTTCTCTTGTTAGTAACATCACTTAGATCTATATTAATCATGTAAGATCCATCTATTTGACTGTAATAAAAATCCTCACTGCAGTAGACAGAAGCAACTTAGTTTGTCTTTCTACTCTTTGCAGTTGGAGTTCCCACACATGTACTGCAAAGATCAACCCACCTGTTTTCAAAATGAAATCCAGCAGCTTTTTTAAGATGATGTGGAGAGAAGAGTCACCAATGGAAGCAGAACCCATAGATATGCTCTCAGAGCCAGGTGATGAAGTAAAAGAACCGTCCAGCATCAAGACATATTGAGACTGTTCCACCATAGGGACTGCAAGTGGCTGTTTCTGCTCAGTTTTCACTGACTGGCTCAGGTGGGCAGTAAGGGTGAACACAGCCCCTGCCACCACTGGCATCAACTCCTGAGCTGCATCATCGTCTAAGATCTTAATACAGAAGAAGAAAAAAGGAAAAAAGAAAAGTGTCTGATTTCATGAGCTGTTTAAGCAACTAGCATAGCCTCTCACAGCCATTTCCTTTATGTATGCATAACAATTTCATGAGCATGGCACTATTTAAAACAAAACGACCCCAGTGGTGTCACAAACTTGTCCAGAAAGATAAGCTGAATATATTTTAAATGAGAAGACCATTTTCATTATATAACTCACAGGCAGTGTGATAATTAAATCAGGATGGTGAAAAGGGAAGGAACACGCTGACATTTGAGTTGCTTTATTTGTAATATGCCTGAGAAAGTACAACAGACATCCATTACAAATGGGAAGATACAACTTAGAAACCTCAAAGGGCTAAGCATCAAAGAAGTGAGCATCAAAGGAGCATTTAAAACACATAGTAATAGGGTGAAGACGAATGGCTTTAAACTGAAAGAGGGCTTATTTAGATATTAGGAAGAAATTTTTTACTGCAAGGGACTGGAACAGGTTGCCCATAGAAGTTATGCAATGTGCTCTTGTGGCAAGGAAGGCCAGTGCCACTCTGGGTTGTGTTAGAAGGGCTGTGGCTAGTACATCGAGAGAGGTTCTCCTGCCCCTCTACTTTGCCCTGGTGAGGCCACATCTGGAGTACTGTGTCCAGTTCTGGGTCCCCCAGCTCAATAGGGGCATAGAACTGCTCGAGAGAGTCCAGCACAGAGCCACAAAGATGGTGAAGGGAATGGAACATCTCTCTTGCAAGGAGACACTGAGGGAGCTGGGGCTCTTTAGCCTGGAGGAGACCGAGAGATGATATAAGCAGGGCAAGTGCCAGGAGGCTGGAGCCAGGCTCTGCTCGGTGATGCCCAAGGACAGGACAAGAGGCAATGGGCAGAAGCTGAGGCACAGGAAGCTTCATGTAAACGTGAGGAGGAATTTCCTCACTTTGAGGCTGACAGAGCACTGGAATAGGCTGCCCAGGGGGGTTGTGGAGTCTCCCTCTCTGGAGATATTCAAGAACTGTCTGGACACGTTACAGCATGATCTGCTCTAGGTGATCCTGCTCTGGCAGGGGGGTTGTAGTGCAGGAGCTTTTGAGGCCCCTTCCAGACCCTGACTCACTGTGATTCTGTGTTATGGATGCTCCCCTTCCCTGAAAGCATTTGAAGCCAGGCTGGATGGGGCTTTGAGCTACTGACCTAGCGGAAGGTGTCCCTGCTCATGGCATCCTTTCCAACCCAAACCCTTCTATGTTTTTATGAAACACACTAATGAGAAGTTAGCATTTATTATTTTAGTTCACTTGATCATTAAAGAGGTAAATCTGGTATCTTTATCAATGACACTGAAGGAGCTTTCTTTTCAAGCAATGCTGTTGTTTAACTTGAAATCAGTTCTTTTCAAATGAAAACCATAGTAACTGTTTTCTCAAATTAACAAAATCCTCACTAAAAATTATGAGTCTGAGATTTCAGCTCTAAGATTTTAGAAAACAAAATTCCTTCAACGAGCAAAGGCCCTCCCTTGTTCAGATATGGTTCACATAAAACAACCTCAGCATTGCACTAAAAATAGCTTTTAGTTAACTACCACAGATAAAAATCATGGAAACAGCAGCAACAAAAGAACTCAAAAGCTTGTATTTTGCTTGAAAAAAACATAATAATAGTAATAAAAATTAAAAGACCAACTATTATTGAAATTAATACTAATAAAAATAGTACTATTTCTCCTACATAGTTCTCAAACACAACTTGTCTAATTAAGTGTAACATAATTCTCACAATGAAGGAGAAACACAAAAATGCCACAGCAGCCTAAGGATACAAGGATCCTTCATTACATTTTGGCTTTGAGAATGGCTGGGTCAGTAGTAACTGCCTTGCCTGTCTCAAAAATTACTGCTGTAATTCAGCAGCAAGCCACCTAGACTTCAATTATTCTAAGAGAAAGCAAAGCACTGCCAGAATTCCTTCTAATTAAGAAATCTCTTTCTTCTCTGCAGTTTCATTCAGCTCTCATTTTTCAAGGGAAGCAGAGGTTAAGATTTGCAGTGAGTCATCTCAGCATGGGAAATCAGCAACTGCAGCACTGTTTGCCTTCATCCTTTCCATGAGTAGTTTTACTTGCCTCATAAAAATGGGCTGCTCCTGTTACATGCACCCTTTCCAGACTACCATACTGGATTATATTGAAATGTCTGAAAGCTATCAATGTATTTTACAGTTTAACAGTAGCTATGCAGAGGATCATCTCTGTCTGCAGTGCACCGAATAGTAGTAGCAATCAAAAACCTAAAAAGGACCATTAAAGGAAGACAAATCTGGGGGGGATTATAATCAAGAATACTACTTGAAGAGCAGTTTCTCCTTCACCTAGAAACATAATAGCAACAATTTCCAAGGACAGGGCTGATTCCCAGTATAGCATTACCTTGTCATGCAAATCCTGCAACAGATCCCGGATAATCAGCTGTCTGTCCTCAACCTGTATGAGATCCTGGGGGCAGGCAGTGAGGATGATTTCCACCAGCTGTCTCCATGACTCTAAAGCATGCTTCTTAGCATGGAGGCATTGCAGCAGCTTGTTCCGCTCCACAACATACTGCAGGATAGTGTTGATCTCCTGAACACCCATGACAAATTGAGTTATAATATGCTAAAAGAAGTTTATGGCAAAGACAGATTTGAAGATGACAATTTCATGTGGTCAAAGGAGGTGATTCTTTACCCTTTATGCTACTCTTGTGAGACCTCACCTTGAGTACTATGTTCAGTTCTGGTGTCCTCAGAATGAGAACAGAGTGAGGGCCACCAAGATAAACCAAGGGCTGGAGTACCTCTGCTGTGAGGATAGGCTGAGGGAACTAAACTTGTTCAGCTTAGAGAAGAGAAAATTCCAGGGGGATCTAATAGTTGCCTTCCAGTATCTGAAGGGAACCTACAGGGAGGCTGGAGAGGGACTGCTGTATGGGTGTCTAGCAACAGGGCAAGGGAGGAATGGTTTGAAGCTATGGGAGAGTAAGTTTAGACTGGATTTCAGGAAGCATTTCTTCAGTGTGAGGGTGGTGAGATCCTAGAAAGGTTGCCCAGAGAGACTGTGGATGTCTCCTCTGGAGGGATTCAAGGCCAGGTTGAATGAGACCTTGAGCAACCAAGTCTAGTTGTGAGGCATTCCTGCCTGTGGCAGGGAGGTTGGAGTAGATGATCTCCAAGATCCCTTCCAATCTAAACCATTACAGGATTCTGTTAGGAATAGTCTTTGGAGGAGAGAAGACAAAAATAAGAAAAAGAGAATAATAAAAGGTAAGACTTCAGCTTATCAGAAAAGAAAAAATCTGCTAACAATAATTTTAACAAGACAGACCAACTGATTTCTGTTCTGCTTTTCACAAAGCTATTCTACTGTGAACATCTCAACCCCACAGCAACAAAAAACCCACAAAAAATTGACTAGGGAAATTGTTTCTAACATACACTTTAAAATCTAAACGAAAACAACTATGAAAAAAAAAAAAAATCTATTTGTGCATTTTCTTCCTATTTTAATCTCTCAGTCACTTCTCCTTCCAACTTCCAAATCCATTTAGTCAATTTCAACTAAATTTGAAAGATGGCAGGAACCTGAAAAAGTAATTAGGTTCCAAATTCACTGAAACTACAGTTATGTTACAGAGAGAAGAAATAAATTGGCATCCTCTGTGAGAGAAAGGGAAAATGAACCTGACTTCTGCACACTGTACTTGTCAACAGCCAATCTTGACGTCAGCATCCACTGCTTTCTGTACACTGGGGTGGGAGCTGCAATAATTATTACTAATGGGAAAGGAACAGGCTCAAGAAACAAGTAAAACAGAATTTCAAGTCTGCTGTTTAGAAAGCAGTATATTAAGAAGTATTTTATCAGGAACAGTGTGGCCAGCAGAACAAGGGAGGTTATTCTGGCCCTATTCTCAGCACTGGTCAGGCCACACCTTGAGTACTGTGTCCAGTTCTGGGCTCCTCAATTGAAGAGATGTTGAGATACTGGAATGTGTCCAGAGATGGGTGATGAAACTGGTGAGAGGCTTGAAACGGCCCTGCGAGGAGAGGCTGAGGGAGCTGGGGGTGTGCAGCCTGGAGGAGGCTCAGGGGTGACCTCATTGCTGTCTACAACTACCTGAAGGGAGACCGTAGCCTAGTGGGGGCTGGTCTCTTCTCTCAGGCAACCAGCAGCAGAACAAGGGGACACAGTCTCAAGTTGTGCCAGGGGAGGTCTAAGCTGGATGTTAGGAGGAAGTGGTTGCCAGAGAGAGTGATTGGCATTGGAATGGGCTGCATAGGGAGGTGGTGAAGTCACCATCCCTGAAATTGTTCAAGAAAAGACTGGATGGGGCACTCAGTGCCATGTTCTAGTGGATTGGATAGGGCTGGGTGCTAGGTTGGACTGGATGATCTTGGAGGTCTCTCCCAATCTGGTCGATTCTATGATTCTAGTCTATGATCTTTAATGTTGTGTTTGTTTGCAGGTCTTGTTTCACTTGTGGGTTGTTTTTTTGTTGTTGTTGTTTGGGTTTTTTTCTGGGGGTGTGGGTGGGTGTTGTTTATTGGTTGTTGTTGTCTTTTTTTCTTCAGGAACCACTAAATCCAAGGTTAGGGCTCAAACAAAAAAGCTTTCACAGTACAGCTTACTGCCTGGCAGTACATGAAATCCACAGAAAAGGAATGACAAACAGTATTTGACTTTTTCATATAGTTACCTCCATAAGTAAAGGTCTCTGCCCTATTGCTGCCATTCCTTGAAGGGCATTGACTTCCGCAACCAGAACTCTGTGAAGGTACTGAAATTGAAACGTTAAAGAGAAACTTTAATGGCTTTGTCTAGATGGCTACTTCATGACAGAAGCAACTGAAGGACTGAAGTTCAAATAAGTTTTACTCTTTTTTTAAGGTTTCTCCCATACTTCATTCCTTAACTACGTTACTTCTGCTGGCAAGCAACAGATAATTCCCAGCTGTGAAGAAAGTCAACTGAAACTCCCCTGGAAGTGCCTCTCTCTCTCAACAAACTATAGCAAGAATTCAAATGATTGCCTCTGATCAAGTCTGCTCTACAGACACCTAAAAGTCAATTTAATTGCCCCTACACTGGAGCATTTCAGATCCCCTAGGATGTCTCTCTAGCCCTGCTTACTGCATCTCTCATTTTTGCACCCATTCATTTCCTTCTGGTCCTAAGTTGTTCTGGCCCTTCATGAGCTCTTCTTACACATCAAACTCTTCCTCCTGCTCAAACTCCACTTGCAATCCTCATGCACAGAATGAAAGGTCTGTTTCCTGTAAGTCTGAAGTACATTTTACAGTACAGAATAGCTGGTTCTTAATAAGGAATAGCTGCATCACCATCAAGATGACTATTATGCTACATTCCACTCCTGCTGTTTCTTGTCCCTCAGGTCACACATTTTTCAGGACTATGAATCATAGAGTTGTCAAGCACTCAGCACAAAGTGTCACTATCTTAACTAAAGTTTCTAAAAGCTATTGCAGTACAAACCTATGTTGTGTGTATAATTGTGTACATATGTAGTATGTGTACATATGTAGTACAGAGTTGTGCATTGAAGACTCAGAAAAGAAATAAGGTAGATGACATATCACTTGGGTGTGCTATGAGAGGAAAAACATTAGGGTAGAAATTGTTTCCTGAAAGCATCTTAAACTGCTGCATCTCTCTACTGCAAGGCATCAAAAAAAATAAACTAACCTAGTCTGCATAAATGATGCACATATCTGAAACGGCTACTTTTTATGTGAAAGAAAGGCTTAAAGTATTTTAAGTACAATAATTCTCACTATGAAGATATAAATAAGCACAAGCAACTTGAGAACATAGACCACAGCACACCTTGACGTTGCAGACCACTTGTCCACGTGCATTCTTGTGCTCACAGTTAGCAATGACTTGCTCGATCTGAACACGGTCAAAAAAATCCAGCTGTAAAGGCTCTGGGATATCCTGACTGAAGTCAATGGAATCCAAGATACTTAAGATCTTCCTGCGCACTGGAAATGTAAATCAATTCAGACTGTACTCAGAACTACCAGGAGGAAAACAAACAAATGTGACAGCAGGAGCCTTACTTACAAAGGTAAGTCCAAATCTTAATGCTTAGCATTTTGAAAGAGAATATTAAATCTCCAGAAAGTGCTATCAATCTGTATAAGAGGCTTAAAACCATCTTCTAGAGCCTTAAATTCCTGTGTTATACTCTATTTTCTTCCTCTTATGTATGCATGTATTCCAGGATTTACAAATACAAGAGTCTAATTTTCTCTCCTAAATAAAATTAGGCTGTTTTTTAATGAGAATCAGGCAGCCTTTTGTTCTAAACATTGTAAGGAACTTTAAGTTACTTAGGTTTAAAATTCTTGGCCATTAAAATGCAAATATGCTCAGCCTTATCAAGTCTCACTGCTTTTACTGTTAGTAGTAAATTTTATAGACTGCCACTCTCCCATGCTGCCCATCCACAGATACTTAAACACATACTTCTAGTGTCCTTTTCAGTCAGGTACTTCCCACTCACTCCAAGCATGTATGCCAAGGTTCTAAAACTAATTTGACATACACACACATCAAATAAAATTGTTGTGTACTGTTGCTGTTTAGAAAGCCTATTATTTTAACTTTCAAAGTGTCCTTTCTAGAGGCAGCAAACCCTCTCAATAAGCATTAAAAAACCTTTACTGAGAAATAATCAACAGCCTTAATGCCTACCTTTGGAAGCAGTGTCGAAGTGAAGAAACCCACTGACTGATCGACTTTCATCTTCCATCCCTCCTTCACCATCAGCTGAAGGTAAGAAAGCATAATAAATACCTTTCAAAAATAAATAAGTAATTGGAGTGAAAAAAATGCCACCTTTCCTACTCCTGCTGGCCACACTACAGCTGATACAGGCCAGGACACTGTTGGCCTTCTTGGCCACCTGATCATCTTTCTTCCCATCTCTCCAGTGGCACTTCTGAACCCGATATCACAAATTAACTGTCAGAAGATTACGAAGAAAATCCCAAGTCTCTCATATTTCCACTTATTGAAGCTCATTTAGCCTCACAATGAATTGCTCTTACCCAAGTATGGCTTCACAGGCATGTCATCAAGCAGCAGGTGCAGCAGTCGCTGCGTGTGGGAGCGCTGGCGGTTCAGCGATGTCACTCGCATTTCGATAGCTGCAGTCTTCATCAGCCAGGACATTTGGTTCAGTGTTGAAATCTCATGTTCTGAGCCAAGATAAGGAAACAATTATAGAAGTGAACACAAACTATTATTTACTTTCAGAAAGCTTTTTTTTTTTTTCATTTGAGAAAGCTTTCAGAGGATGTAATTATTTGTTACCTGAGGGAGAGGTAGGCTTAGGGGAGCCCTCACTGCTCTCTACAACTACCTGAAAGGAGGTTGGGGTCAGTCTCTTCCCCCAAGTATCAGGTGACAGAACGAGAGTAAACAGCCTGACATTGTGCCAGGAGGGGTAAACTGGGTATTAGAAAAAAAATTCTTTTCTGAAAGAGTGGTCAGACATTGGAACAGGCTGCACAGGGAGATGGAGTCACCGTGCCTGGAGGTTCTTAATAAACACAGAGGCATGGCATTTGGGGATGTGGCTCAATGACCATGGTGATGTCAGCTTGGTGGTGGACTCAACGATCTTAGCATTGTTTTGATTGGAAAAGCCCTCTATAATTCTACCTGATCATCATTTGTTTATGAGACAAAGGACTGAGAGAGCTGACAAAAGCCATTAAATGAACATGTGAGCATGACATAAATAATTAGTGCACATGCCATTAAGAGTGTACACTTACACAAAAAATCTGGAGCTAACCTGTACTAACAGTCACTGTGGAGGATGCAGTGCTTCACAAGCAGAGCCATCATTTCAGTGAAAATAATCAGATGTGTACCCCAAATTAACTGTAACTTTAATTGAAGTTTATAAGGTTTGAATACAGGTGTCCAAGAATCTTTGTACTCTATATTAATCTAATGTAGATTCTGAAGTCACATGAGAGTCATCTAAAATGCTTTACCCATGCTGGATACCTGTATTTGAATGCTAAGTTTACTGTCATTTAATGAAGGATTAATGGTCAGCATCTGATAGAATAAGTACATTTACTCAGTTTACCTGAGGAATGTTGGTCTGAAGCATTAAAAACACATCTATTAACTTATAAATTAATGACATCACCAAGCAAAAACTCATTGTTCAAAGGAAGGGAAGGTACAGGCAGTTACACACATTCTGTTCTCTCAGTTGTTCTCAGAATCATAGAATCACAGAACCATTTAGGTTGGTGTGCTGGTTTGGGACTGATTGGAATATTTTACTGAGAGAAATTGAATCTTTAGCTGTGAGAAGAAAACAACATGAAGCCTATATCAGTCGTTCTTCTGCTGAGAAACACAATTAGTCAAAATACAGATAAGATGGACACTCCACACACTGCTCAGCTCTCACTTGGGGCTGTGCCTTCTTTCTGATGGTCTGGTCTCTGTGGCTGCCTCTGCCTTAACTCCAATCCCATCTAACTCTTTTTCCTATAACTGTCATCACTTTTTGACATCTCAGATCTCCAGATTTATCACGAGATATACGTGGGTTGATCTGGTTATTTCTGAAGGGATGGAAAGAGTGAGGGGGAAGAGGGGATTGGGTCAGGAGCTCACCTGGGGACTCTCTTTCTGGGAGGGGCATTGTATCACAGTATCACAGTATCACCAAGGTTGGAAGAGACCTCACAGATCATCAAGTCCAACCCTTTACCACAGAGCTCAAGGCTGTGTTTCTGTATTACTTTTAACTTGTATATAACTGTATATATTTGTGTATATCTGCTTGTATATTGAAGCTGTAAATACAGTGTGCTAGTTTGAGCTTAGCTGGGATATTTTGGTGAGAAGAATTAGATGATAGGCTGTGAAAATGAAACAATGGTGATGTCTACTGCACTCACAGGCTTGCTGAGATGTATAAAAACAAGAACACAAACATAGACAACAGAGTCTCTCTCTAGCTTTTGGACTGCACTCTAACCTAACTTGCTGCCTGGCTAATCCTTCTGCTTCCGAACTCCCCCGGCCAACCCTTCAAACTCACCTTGAACACAAGGCAAAGTCTGGGGTAAGGGAGAGGGGTGGGTGTATTACTTTTTAACTTGTGTATTTCTGTATATAGCTGTATATACATTGGAAATATCTGCTTGGATATTGTGCTAGGCTGTAAATACAGCTTCATTCGTCCAATTTCCATCTCGACTGAGTCTAGTCTGGGTGATTTTCTTAAGGGGGAGAGGGAAGTAGGTAACACCCAAACCACCACATACAGCTTCATTCTTTAACTTTCAGCCATCTGAGTCTAGTCTGGGTGATTTTCTTAAGTGTGTGGGGAGGGGTGGGTAACTCCCAAACCATCATAGATGGAAAACAGATTCAAGTTCCAATCATCAGCCCTAAAGCCATAACTGCACCACATCTACACAGCTTTTAAACATATCCAAGGACTCAACCACCTCCCTGGACAGCCTATTCCAACACCTGACAATCTTTTCAGTGAATTTTTTTTCCCCCCCCAATGTCCAACCTAAACCTCCCCTGCTGCAGCTTGAGGCCATTGCCTCTTGTTCTATCACTAGTTACTTGGGAGAAGAGACCAAAACCCACCTCATGCCAACCTCCCTTACTTCTCAAAAACAACCCATTTTTTTTCTTGTAGCATAAATCTAACAAAACTACAATGATAATTAAAACATAGATTAAGATTCAGTTCAGGAGAGCCAAGGCCTGCCAAAGCTAACACTCTTTTACAGAAGTTCAGCAGCAGTTCCCTGCTCACTGTAGGGGAGTTGAGAAAGATGATCTCTGAGGTTCTTTTCTGCTCCAATGCAATCTGTGCATCTGTAATGATATGGACTTCTTAAATAGGCAGAGTTCAGTCTTTGCAGGATTAAAAGGTTAGCAGAGGCAATGATTAATTCAATTTAATAATGTTACCTATGGTTTTTCTGCAATTCTTCAGGAGGTAAAAGACTCACTGAATTTTAAGCATGCACAATCATATCTCAGCATTAAAATTACCTTTGATGGAAAATGGCAAATACTGCAGCTGGGTGAACAAGAAATCCTGACTGGTTCTCAGATACCTCATAGTTGGACCTGATGTGTCAGAGCATGCACACAACTGATAGATCACCTGACAAACAAAACCAGTAGATTTATGCAAGTTGTGTTAAAAACAAACCAACCACCACATCAAAAGTTGCACAATGCTGTGTCACCACTCAAACAATATTGTCTGCATTTACAGTAAGTTTTCCATCAGCTTACTCCAAAGCTGAGCATCTTATTTATAACAGACACTGAATTATGACACTAGGAGACTACCAGCACGTGGATGATTACAATGGCTATTTGCTCACAACACAATATGATCTTTTCTATTTGTTCAGCTCACTGTAAAATGTCTTTTTCAGTCTCCAGGTTCACCAAGACAGGAAAAGTAGTTTCTTTTTCTTTTTTTTTCTACAGTACAGACTCTTTGACTTTTAATGTTTGCAACCCTATCTAGATTCCACAGGATTTTAACATGTGTGTAATCATATTAATACATCATTTAAAGCCAAACATCAGCTACCTGACCCATGTGCCTATTCACCTTTCCTTCCCATCTCATCCCCTCAGATATACATTTTGTCACTGCTAGAGAATAAAGAAGACAATTTTACTGACTGATTTAGGATTGTTACCTTTAATTCCTAGCAAACTAGAGTTCTAAAACTGAAATTAAAAGGCATAGAATCATAGAATCAGTCAGGATTGGAAGGGAGCACAAGCATCATCTAGTTCCAACCCCCCTGCCATGGGCAGGGACACCCTAGCCTAGATCAGGCTGGCCACAGCCTCATCCAGCCTGGCCTTAAACACCTCCACGGACGGGGCCTCAACCACCTCTCTGGGAAACCCATTCCAGGGTCTCATCACTCTCATGGTGAAGAACTTCCTCCTCACATCCAGTTTGAATCTACCCACCTCCAGCTTTGCTCCATCACACATCCATTTGTTGTTGGTCACAACAAATTCAAAGGCTAACCAAAAAAAATATTTAGAACATTAGTTTTCTAGGATAGTTTTCTATCCTAGTTTCAAGTTCAGATTGCAGAGTGCAGATTCTTTCTTTTCTGGCTTGCTACAAGATAAACCTTCGATCACACAGAAACAATTCAATGTATATAAAAACCTGACAGATGCATTTAAAAAATGAACCTATTGTCAGGTTGAATGAACCCAGAAAGTGCTCATTTTATTGAGAACCTACTCTCAGTGGATGACAACAGAAAAATAGGCTGAATACCTGGTAGCAGAGTTCTGCAAGATGAGGAGATTCCTGAACTGCTGTAGGTCCATTCCTTGTTTCAGTACCCTTCTCCAGTATGTTCAAGATAGCATGAAGGCAAGTCCGTGGGCAACCCAAGACACCTTAAAACACAAAAATTCTTTTCTTTACATTCTTAATCTTATTGCCTCCACAGCAAATATAGGTTAGCACACAGGATTAGAGAAATTAAATTGCTTAGATGCTTTGTGCTGCACCACACTGCTCCACGGAGCTACAGCAGAAGTATCTGGCAAAGTTCACTCTCTGTTAGTTAAAATAAAAGAATCAGCAATAATCTAATGAAAATATTTATAGTTAGTCTGTAGGCTTTGGAGATGTACAAATTTGAGGACAAATTATGCAATCAAAGACGTTTTGGTTCTGTAAGAAAAAAACAGAGGGCTTGAACTTAATATTCTGCATGAACCACATGAAAATTTGAGTTCTTAAATTGAATTTTCATAGAGCTTTAAATTTATGATTTTACAATTACTGCCATTTTATGACTAATGCTCCTCAAGGCTCCTGACACCACAACCAAAGTGGAACAAGTAGGAGATTTTATTACTGAAGTCCAAACCCTGTATTTTTGCATTCTTCCTTTAGCCAATACTTTAATCAAGCCAGAAAGATGTCCTGAAGCAGTAAAGACATCAATAACAACAGTTCTTACAGAGGAAATCATCTTTTCTGTCTAATTTATGCTACAGTAGGAAATTATTATCTCAAAGCAAACAGCTTATGGTCATTACTTTTTCACATTATTAATGGGATAATTCAAAGAGGTGTGCAAGGCTCTCTCATGGCTTTGAGATAAAGTCTGAAATCACTTACCTAACATATGGTACCCACTAAAATTGTATGGGTGCAAATCAGTTATCTTTAGTGTTTAACTATGGGATTTCAAAGTATCCAACACATGGTCTGCAATTGTAAGCTACTTCACAGATGAAAAAAAATAACTACATTGGCAACTCTTTTTGTTATCTTTTTGATATATCAAATAACTTGAAGACATTTTTTTCCCCACATACAATTCAGGTCCTTTCATTTAAGGCACTGAAGGATTTAAAACTGCTGGTCCACAGCAATATAAACCTAAGAATAATGAAATATTTTATATATATCACTTTTCTAAATAAGTAGAAACAAATGTTTGTTCAAACACATGTGTACAAAACACCTTTTAAAAGAGCTGAGATTAAATTTCATACTTCAGATTGGAAGGGACTCCAGAATGTCTCAACATCCAATCACTTGCTCAGTTATCCTATCAGACTGATTGCTCATGGCACTGTAAAGCTGGGTCATGAAAACTTCCAAGCATGACTGTATGACCTCTCTGGTCAACCAGTTCTACGGCTTTACTACCTTCATGGTGAAAACCTTTCTCCTATATCCAGCTGGTACTCCTCTTGTTGCAGTTTATGCCCACTTTCTCTCATCTTCCTGCCACACAACTCTCAAAAGCCTGGCTTCATCTTCTCATGAATCTCTTTGTAGGTATTTGAAGACTGCTATTAAGTCCCCCAAAAGTTTTCTATTCTCCATGCTGGAGCAATCCCATTCCCTCAGCAGCTTCTCACAGACTGAGAGCTCTATCCCCCGACCATCTGTGCTGAACTTGCTCAAGTTTATCAGTATCTGTCTGTAGCGAATACAAGTTAGAAGCTGAGGAGGCAAATGAGACACATACTAACACAGACTCATTGGTTTTCTCACCAATTCAAGAAACACCAGAAATATCACTCCTGTTGCTTTGAAGTTCATGTTCTCATACATTCTATGTATGAATATGTATATCAATATATCAGCAACATAGTAAAATACTTAGCAATAGAATGAAACCCCACAAATTCTAAAAGGCTGTCTTCTACAATATAGAATCACAGAATCAATCAGGTTGGAAGAGACCTCCAAGCTCATCCAGTCCAACCTATCACCCACCCCAGTCCAATCAACTAGACCATGGCACTAAGTGCCTCAGCCAGTCTTTTTTTGAACACCTCCAGGGATGGTGACTCCCAGTAAGACTGGTTTTCTTTCTCATAATTAATTTGAGAAGGAACAGGATGGTAGTTAAGTAGTAGAATGAGTTCAGATTGCCATGTTATCCAGGTACTTCCTGGACCATCAAATCCATTTCTTTGGCCTGTGGACACAACCATGCTGCATAAAATACCATAAAAATTAGTGTTTTCCTTCTAAATTATAATTTCCCTCCAGAATTCTAATTTTAACTCTGCTTCAGTTTCACCTTAAAAACAGGCTGAAGCCATTTAACTGTTGAATTTGAGTATCAACAAATCTTTTCACTTAGCTTTTGAGGATTGAGGTCTGTTATCTTACTCTTAATACATAAGAGGAGCTGCTTCTCCACTAATTGACTATTAAATACTCTCAGTATTGGTAACAGAACTGATTAAATGCTAAATCAGCTTTTCCTCCACATACCTGGATCTTGCAGATTTGTGGTGCTGACAGGTTTCTTTAGCTCAAATCCCAAAAGATACAGAGCAAGGCTGGGAGGACTACACTCAAGAGAGGTGATAAGGAGATTCAGAATATGGATCCTTGTTTCGTGGTGGATTCGTGCCCGCTTCTTTTCAGGCTCCAGCTCTTGATTAAAAAAACAGACAAGACCAGGTGAATAATGAAGAAATTCATTTAATGGAATAATCCTCAGAGCCTTCAAGTTAAATGCAAGAAAACTAAGGCATCAACTTGCATTAGTAGAGAGAGGCAGAAGGTCAAATTTTCACATTACTGTTGATAGATCGCTAAATAATACAGCCAGAGCAATGTTAAATACTTGTCTTCTAAAAACAGACTCAATTTGCAGCTGGCTTATCACACTGTGGACATACCTTAACAAGATACAGGTGATTTTCACTCTGTTAAATGTCCAGTATTACAGAAAACAACATAAGCAAAGAGGGGTTTTACTGACTTAAAAACACTTTTAATCTCTTTAATTTCACAGTGCAAGCCATATTAAAGAAGTCTTTTCCATACCTTCATCTGGATTAATCAATTCTTCTGCATCTTCGTTGTCCAAACATTCCACAAAGCCAGCCATCAGCTTCTGGCTAACACTCTGTATTCAGCAATGGAAGGATGGAAATTAAGAGGATTGTAAAAGTATGAAAAAACAGAATATTTCATAATTCCAAGTAAGCTGATGGAAGTTCTAAACAAAACCGATATAACCTAGTTAATAAGCAGCAGTTGTAGCTGTTCTAAGCCTATAGGTCAGCTATTAGCCACTGAAAGGAGAAAAAGAAAGAAACCTACTGTTGTTACATAGGCTAAAATATCCTCACAGGTTGAAGACTACAAAGTCAAGAAAGCCTCAATATCTCAAAGATTTTTGTCCTTCTCTATCTTGCAGACATTTATTTTTTCACTTAATGAAGTAGTTGTTTTGCCATAGTAAAAGACTTTTCAGAGATAGGTAGACAGCAAACAAAACACAGTTTTCATGTACTTGATCCAGAAAACTATCCCTTTAAGTAACATTATGGAGCACAAGTACTTTTCTACTAATTTCTCTTTCAAGATCCAAAGAAACTGGCATTTACCTGATCATGTGTGAAATCACCAACTAGCTTTATCTGGATGTTAGAATTACAAGAAATACAGCACAAGATCTTGGCACTCTCAAAAGCCAGTTCAGGGTTGCTGTTTCCATGATAAAGATACCTTGAAAAATACAAGATTGTAATGAAATTGTGGAGAATTTTACTATTTGAAGATGGTACTGCATAGATAAGAAATTAAACAAGATTTAGAACTAAAATATTTACAGATTGAACTACACGAGACAGCAAAGTTACAAACAAAATCTCACTCCATGTGAAACACTTAACACTCCTCCATCAAAATGAGGGCAGCAGGCTGAGTAAGGATAATCATTTCTGCTGGAATTACTACCACACTTTTTTATCCATAATCTACCTCAAACACAGCAGGATAAGTTAAAACAACCTGTCGTAGGCTCACATAAACAGAGAAAATACCTTCAGATCAAGCAGGAATGAATGTCACTGAAGATCAAAACTAGCTAAAATCAACTACTGCATGCACACAAAACAGGTGAGGGGGGAAAAAATAATTAAAAGCATCTTAAAAGGCATGCTTTTAAAAACTATTTGTTGACTATTGTTATGTGAAGAAAACAATATAAATGAAAGACAAAACCACATTTATAGGAGAAGTTCATTTTTTAAGTGCATTCCATGTCAGAATACCACTACTTTTTTTATGCACTCTATTGTACTATTCAATGTTGGTTTGTTTGTTGGAGTTATAAATTATAAGACCAAACAGTAACAGAAGAGGTCAGTGGGAAAAGGAAGTTCTTAAGATTCACATTTGAAATGGAATTTCAGATTACTAGCCTGATACTTTCACCAGAGCAACTAACAGAAAACACTGCAAAATATTTCAGTAGCAAATAGCCACCAAGTGAAGTTTTGCTCTCCCACTCTGCCCTAGATTTTGGTTGTCACACACTAAAAATTATATCCAAAGTAATCACTGCACATAAGGCAATGAAGAAACCATGAGGGGAAAAAATGAGAAAGAAAACTATAAATGCAGATCTTAGTCTTGCATGAGACAATACACAGATCACACCAGCTGTGATGACACCACCCCCTACTGAAAACAGAAGCTCAAAGTGCAAAGAGAAGCACTGGCTAGTAAAACTAATGAAAGGATCAGGATTCAAACACTCTTGTGCCTCCAAAGCCCCTCCCTCATCAATTCTTTGCACACACCTAGCAATATTCACCACATGATCTGCCTTTTTAGTGCGAGGATTGATTCCTTGAAGCAGTTGCTCCAGTGGTGTGACAATTAGGGAAAGGTGGCTCTCACGAAGCAGATCCATAAAAAGATTCTCTTTCTGTAGGGTTAAGTTTAGAAGTGCAAGGCAATGCTGCACAGCTTTCTCTAAATGTTTCTTCCCTGCGGTGCACAAACAACAAAGAACCATAAGAAAAACAAAGGAGCAGTTAAATAGACTACATTCATAAACCTCACCCAAGCCTTGAGCCAAGAAAGAACTTGGCAGTTGTTTACTACTAGCAAAATTCCCCCTTCAAACAATTTTTATACATAAAAGCAGCAACATCAAGTTGACGATATGCAATGTCAGCTTTAAATCCTACTTAGTATGCATTTGAACTCCACATGAAAAATCAATTCTGGGCACATACCAGGAAACGGAGCATAAGTATCAAGCTGCTTAACCCCTTCTTCTAGCAAACTAAGAGACAGTTCCAGCATTGGGGATTCATTCAGTAAGTGATACATCAAATTGAATCCTGGTGGTTTATATGCTATTATTTCTTCTCCTAAAGAGAGGGAAAATAAAGCAGAAAAAGAACTTAGCATCTAGTAGAAAATATTTACATTACTTAATTTAGCCTAAGCAACAAAACCTACAGTCCCTGTTGTAAGCAACATCTAAAGAGAAGAAACACACTGCATACAAAGTGTTCAGAGGACTCCTTTACATTTAAGCCAGACGTTTGGGAAGAGCAGCGTGGCAATAACCATTACTCTTTAATATCTAACAGACCAATTTTTATTGTGACTAGTTAAGATTTTCCCCGAGTAGATCTGACCTTGGATTCAAATCAATGCTAGGAATTTATACCACACAGGAAGTACATTAAATGGTTCTACAATACTGAAAAGTGGGAGAAGTTTGCATCTGTAATAGCCTGGATGAGGGAAAAAGCATTTCCAGAAATCAAAGCTGAGAAGGTCCAATGAATCAGTCTATGGATATTTGCATGTCTGTTGCAACAATGCATAAAAAAACCGAAATTACTAGCCTAAAACTCCAAGGCTCTCGTAAAACAAAGAGAAAAGTCAAGACAAATGTTTCTGACTTATCTAGTCTCCCAGAAAACCATGGTGGATAAAAGCAGGAAAGCAGCAAGAATCTTTTTTAATAGGCAAGTGAGAACGAGGGTGCAATTTCTTTCGACATCAGCTTAAACAACCCCTTTCTGCTTCCATTCTTTCCCTGTCTGTGCTGCCTCCCCAACACGCCAAGTTGAGCCACGCCACCATGGAGCTGCACACTGATCGGTTCAAGAAATGGAGCTGGTCAAAGAGATCAGTTTTAACTGCAATATATAATATAAGCCACAAATTACCATACAGCTGAAGGACTAGCTGAAGGCAGGAATGCCCCAAGTCAGCTAAGTAGCAAAGAACCGTTCAAGAAGTACAGGGAAGAGAGGACTGAAGTGACCTTGCTGAACGGGTGTGTCTTAAAGTTGTTGTTCACCTAAGAAGTGGTTCTTGCAGATCTCTCCTTTTCCAAGCAGATCCACATGCATCAGGCTGGCATTCAGTGTTAAGAAGCCCAAACAAGCCTTAAATTTCCTGTAATGAAGCAACTTTGGCCTTTTAAAGACCAGCTGTCCATAATTAAATGTCTTCAGGTCACAATTCTACGCCTACTACAGCTCCCCAAAGTACATGGACATTTGGTGAATACTTCCTAACTAGCTTTCCACCATTTGCAATATTAAAATCACAAGATTATGAGAGATTAAAACAAGTCACAATTCTGTTAGTGAATCAGTGAAGCTAACCTTGTAACTCCACATATTGGTCCACAAAGTCTTCAAGCTGAGGTTCGTAGTCTCGCAGCAATTTGTAAAACACTTCCAGAACTACCTCTGCTACTTCCCACTGTAAAATAAACCCACAAAATGAAAAATGTCACACATAGAATATGACTGATACTGGAACAAAAAACCAGGATGACAAAGAATAACAACAGGTTGTGATGGATCAGGAGATGGCACGACTATCTAACTCTGAAATACTATCCAACTACACTTACAATTCATCATGTCAAACACTTCAAAGGGCCAAGCTCTCTTTCTGAAGTAAAATGGAACACTAAGTCTTATTGCCTATTTTAGACTCCATTATACAATATGCATTAGTATATTGAAACTAGAAGCAATAAAAGAGTCTTTAATAGGTATATAGCTAGTAACAGATCATTAATAGCTTCCAGGATAGTTTAACGTGCACTTTCATCCAGAAGGATCACAAAGAAAATCCAGTTCCCTGATTCAGCAAGTCAGAAATACTCTCTGGAGTAACACTGAGGAAGAGGACAAATCTGACTTGTAGATTTCAGCATGTGATGTTCAGAAGTCATTAGCTCTGTGGTAGAGTTCACAATACTATAGAGCAAATTCAAAGTCAGCAATAACATCAATTTCCTCCTATTGTTCAGAAAGGTACTTTTACACAGGCTCCTTAGAAGTTGTTCATAGATCCTGATGGCCCAGGACCTGAAAAATCACTCATTTGCAGAATCAAAACACTATGAACGGCTCCAGGCTACCTCTGCTGCATCAGACTTGTACAGCATTGCAAACACATCATCTAAGCCACATCAGCAGTGCCAAATCATTTTAACTACAGAAAGTATATATTTTACAAAGAAGCATTACTTTTTCAGCAGCTCTCCGGTAAGCTCTGGTGCGGAATCGCAGAAACACAGCATCCCTGAGGAACTGGAGATAGGGATCAAAGCCAGGTGGCCTGAGACCTGCTCCCAGGTTGGAGGGGAAGGAACTCTCCACCAGCGTGCTGATGAGTCGACAGAAGGACCGGGTCAAAGGGTACTCCTCACATCGGGACTCGATCTCATTCAGTTCAACCTTCCCAAAGAGACAGCAAAAACAAAAGGGGGAAAAGAAAAAAGATTTTGAAGCAGGAATTAAAATATGAGAACAAATAATAGAAGAACATAATCTGTGAATTAATGTACAGGTTGCCCAGGGAGGTTGTGGAATCACAGAATGCTAGAGGCTCAAGGGACCTCCAGAGATCAGTGAGACCAACCCTCACCTAGGGTAGTCTGCACAGCAATGCATCCAGGCAGGTTTTGAAAGTCTCCAGAGAAGAAGACTCCACAGCCCCGTCTCTGGAGATGTTCAAGGCCACGTTGGATGAGGCCTTGAGCAACCTGGTCTAGTTGAAGATAGCCCTGCACATGGCAGAGGGCGCTGAAACTTAGATGATCTTTAAGGTCATTCCCAACCCAAATCATTGAAGTGCCAGGTCCTGCACTTGGGCCACAACCACTCCATGGAATGCTACAGGCTTGGCGAAATGTGGCTGCAGATGTAGCTTCTGCAACATGTAGCATCTACAAGTGTTTCCTGAACTCATAAGTAGATGGTCAGAGAGGCTGCCTAGGTGCAAAGAAACCTTTACCTCAATACCAATTGCTTGTCTCTGGCCTGGACTTCTTACAGTTTGTAGTATCTGCAACAAAGAAAGAGAAATTAAATAGGCAAACAATACAATTCACATAATAAAAGTGCATCTCCATAGAATCGTGACATTGTTTAGGTTGGAAGAGATCTTTGAGATCATCAGGTCCAACCACTCATCAATTTTGTCAGGAATAAAAAGGTTATCATCATGTTTTAACTGTAAGAATATGCTTCCTAAATCCTCTTAAAGGCTGGACTGTGTGTTGTACGTTTGTATGCTTCCAGCTTTACCTCCTTAGAGATCTGCATCATCTTACTGTTTAAAGAAATAAAGACAGAAACTCTTTCACATTACTGATTTTTGTCTTGTACTGGCTAAAGAAAAGATGTTTCCCTTGTCTCTTAAATATAGTTTAGAGAATATTATAAGTTAGGAAGCAAAGATGGTGAGCATTTAGTATAGTACAAGACGTCACTTTTGTCAAGGTAATTATTGGCAATTAACAAAAACCAGCAGTTGCAGTTCAAAGGCCTCAAGCTCTTCTAAATAAATATGCCAGTAGTTTGAACGAGAATACATGCCATGAGCTCATCCCATTATGATTTTCTTTGAATTAACAATACTGAGAGCATTTTCTTTTGACATTCTTGGACATTAGGATTCATATTTAAAACTTTTCTTTTTTTTTTTCCCTTCTTCTGTGACTTTTTTAAAAGGTAGGGCTTTCAACACCTGTCTGACACACATGAAAGTCTGCAATAATATCCTGTAAATTACAATCAACATCCTCTAAAAATGGAATGTCTAAAAGTGGAGCTTTTTAGCCAGTCTCTTCTTTCCATGTATATCATTCACACCGGAAAAAATATTACATACTAAGGAACATAACTGCCAAACAGAAACCTGCAGAAAATTTAGGGCATATACAGAGGAAAAAACATATTGAACACACAAGGCTGTGTGTTAGGAAACCTGTATTTACCTAAAAGAAGCAGAAATAATGAGAGCTCTGAAGAATAAAACCTTTCTGTTATTTGCAAATTTGTTTTCAAGTAAAAGTTGTATTAACTAAGTGGGGGAAAAATCCATTTAGCAACAAGAAGAAGAAAGTTCAAGAGGAAATGCAACGTCATTTTAAAATACACTGACAACTTCAATAAATTGGGATGCTGTATTACTAAGCACCAAAACCCCCTAAAATACCTGTGTATATTCCAGAGATTGCCAGAGTGATGCAGCTATTTCAGGAGATTTTCCAAAAGCAGTAAGGGTTTCTAATAGCTCTGCTTTCAAAACAGGAGGAATGCTGCACTGCAGAAGTCCCAGAATAACCACTACCGGTGTCCACTGAGGGTGCTCACAGAGAGCCAAGCGAGCGTTCTCACTCTGCAGAGTTCCAACAGAAAACAGAACTGCAGGTTATTAATTTGAAGGTTATTCAAGTCTTATAAACTCCAATTAACAGTTCAGTATCAACAACTCTGCTTCACACCTGAAGGTACACAAACCATCCAAAGTATGGCAGACCATTTCAAAGCAAACTATTTTAATTAACCAAAAATGCCTATTTAATACTAAGTACTAAAACTGTGAGAAAAATTATGTGCAGAAGCTTAACAACTCAGGTTTTTTACCTTTTAATTAGTTGAGACTAATTCCATGAACGTGTCTAAGTTTAAGTACTTACACAGTAGAAAGCTCACTGCAAGAAGGACACTGATGTGCTGCAGTGTGTCCAGAGAAGAGCAACAAAGCAGCTGGTGAAGGGTCTAGAGAACAAGGCTTATGAGGAGCATCTGAGGGAACTGAGATTGTTTAGCTCAGAGGAAGCTGAGAGGAGACCTCTGTAACTCCCTGAAAGGAGGTTGCAGTGAGGTGAGGGGTGGTTCTCTTCCCTCAAGTATAAAGTGGTAGAATGAGAACAAATAGCCTCAAATTGTGTCAGGGGAGGTTCAGATTGGATATTAGGAAACATTTTTTTACTGGAAGAGTGGTGAGGCATTGAAACAGGTGTAGTCACCATACCTCAAGTGTTCAAGAAATACGCAGGCATGGTTTAATGGCCATGGTGTTAGTTTGATGGTTGGACAAAATGATCTTAGAAATCTCTTCCAACCAAAACAGTTTTATGACTCAGTAAGGGGGACTGCATCGATATTTTTATTATGAAGTGAAATTGCATTTGGACACTTGCTAGGCACTTCTGTCAATTTGTTTAAGCCTAACAGCAGGGTCATCACTAGCTTAAGCTCATTTGACACTTGGAAGCAAATCACTGGAGAGGAACAAGCCTCTAGTTTCATCTAACAATAATTTTTTGCATCCCTAAAACAAGTTTACTTCTTCCCAGGCTGCAATATGATGATGCCAGGAAAAAGTAGTTTAAGAGTTCCCTCCTCTCCATGCTCATCCAGTGTTAACCTGACAGCTCATGTAAGAACATCTAGTATCAAGATCATCAGGAATTAGTTTTTGAAAGCCTGATCATTTTCAGTGGTGTGTCCAGTGTTTGTGTCAACAAATCCAAAGGTATCTCACTACACCACAGAACATTTAGGCTGCAGAGTCCAGTGAGTACTGAAGAGCTGAATGAACACTATCCTCAGTCACCCAGACAACTGACAATACAAAAAATGCACTGCAGTTTTATTCTCTTGGAACCTTCTTCCAGTCAATCCATGGCACATTTTAACTCTTGTTTTAAGGACCTAAGATTCACAGTTGATCAGTTTCCTTGCCAAAGTTCTACCTTTTAAATTCATCTGTTTCTCACCCCCTTTTAAACTCAAAACTGAATGCAAAGAAATTTCCTCCTAGGTAGTCACTTCCTCTTAATATATCTCACTTGTAAAAGACTTCTCCATGCACCAAAGTGTCAGGAAAGCAAGAAAATCAGTACTGCCAGCAACACAGGAAAAGGTATCATCTCTTTCTGCTTCACAGAGGCTGCATGTTTGGTCCTAAGAGCTATTTCTGATGCTTCTCATGCTTTTGAAGTTCACTGATCAGATGACAACAAATTTGCCCTACATATTTTTGGCCAACTGAACTTCACAGTTAAATGATGTTATTTTGCAAGAAACAACAATCTATGAACAAAGAAAGCCAAAGAGAAGATTACTTACCCAATTTACTATAACAGTGGTCAGCTGTAAAAAGGCAATTAATCCATCCTGTTCCTTCTGAGTGATCCCTCGGAGAGGCAGATGGCGATACTGGACACTGTCTGCACTTGGTAAGTCCTTCCTTAAGTGCTCATGATAAAGCATCAAGGAGTGGAAGAAATGTTCCCAGGAGACAGGGCTGCCACCTGCTCCTTGAATGTTTTCCGCTGGAAAAATGACAAACAGGTGTCAAGATTTTCTTTCTACTCCCTCACAGAGCAGCAAGAAGGATAGTTAAATTCAAAAGGAAAACTTTCTTATCTAGAAGGAAAAATGGAGTTCAAAGTAAAATATTTTTTTTCCTGAAAGCAGTGGTTCTAGTTTGAGACTTGTTTTTTTTGTGTTGTTGGGGGGTTTTGGTTTTAACAGAGACAGAAAGGTGCCAGTATGAAAAGCCAGCACAAGTAAGTTCTGCATTTTCTGACTCAGAATGGCTGCAGTACTATTGCTATCTTCAAAGTAAAGGAGCTTTTCTGATTTGATCAATACAAAACTAACAAAACACAGGCCTGACCAGCATGGACAGGCAGGCAAGGATTTCTAAAGATGCTGCAGCAGTCTTGGTCATGCTGCACCATGGAAATGCAAATGAGAGGGCCTTAATGCAAAAGCTGAGCTGTCCTTTAATGCAAGTTTTAGAAGAAAATAGTTGCATATGCTTCTGTCTGAGCACACTGCATCAGTAGTGCTCTTTGCTAGAATGCTCCTCAGTAATCATACAATCAACCTGGTTGGAAGAGACCTCCAAGATCAGCCAGGCCAACATATCACCCAGCCCTATCCAGTCAACTAGACCATGGCACTAAGTGCCTCATCCAGGCTTTTCTTGAACACCTCCAGGGACGGTGACTCCACCACCTCCCTGGGCAGCCCATTCCAATGCCAATCACTCTCTCTGCCAACAACTTCCTCCTAACATCCAGCCTAGACCTCCCCCAGCACAACTTGAGACTGGGTCCCCTTGTTCTATCACTGGTTGCATCTCTTACTTTGAGAAAGCTCTACTATATCACATGTATCAAAAACTTCTAACAGAACAAAGTGCTTCTGAAAAACGTCAGCTCAGGAAAGATAATTATTTACAAAATACACATCTGAACTTTAAGGCATTACTCATTTTGTATTTTACAGTAAGAAACATTGATATTCTACACTTCTTGATAGTGTTAAGACACAACTTTTTTCAACAAAACACAGTATTTCTTTGTGTGAATTATTTTGTTAAGGTGCTCAGACATTTCATTCTTTTTTTCTTTTTCCAGGTTAAGCCTTTGGCTCTAATAATGAAATGTTAGAAGTATGAAGCCACAATTCACCTGATTCTGTGTACTTTTCTAAAGAAAAAAAAAGATCCAATAAAGAGCTGAAGTGTCATTTTTCTTACCATGACTACTGCCATTGACTTTTAGCAAACTGAAGCAGTAATGAGCACACTGAGGCCCGCTAGCCAGTCCTTGCAGCATTTTCAGGTACGGGATGTAAATCGTGGAAGGAAGGAGATCTCCCATTTGCCTAACAAATTTTGACAAGACAACCTGGAACAAATGAAAAAACAGTCTTTAAAAATAAAACTTAGGTCTGAATATTTTAGGAAAACAATATGAAGCCAAAGTGAAAAACCAGATTCTAATGTTATCAAGGTAGGAAGCGTAGAGGGATGGACTCGCCTAGACTGGCCTATTCAGTTATCCTGAAGGTGCAAAACATGTTTCAAGGAAGAAATAAACAACAGAAAATAATTCATGCTACTGCAAAGTAAACTAACTCTCCATTTCCTATTTCAGCTCACAAACACTGCACAGCAGTATTATTAACACATCTCACAGGACTAGTTAAGTGATACTGAGAAAGAACTCAATATGCTCATTAGATCCCTGGACAGTAACTCATACACACTGCAGATCCTCCCAGGGCCATTTAAGGGTGTTTGCAGATTGCAAACAGGCACAGTTGCCTGTCTTCTGAGTAGGTTTGGGGATGTACCTCATCTGTTTCATACTAGGTTTTGCCTAGCATTGTACAGTCCTTCAAGAAGCACTGAAGGCTGACAGCATCCCAGGTACCCAAAGAGTTTCTGAACATCTGTTTAGACTGTTTCTTCATTCTAATATTAGGTTCTGGCTCCCACAGGCTATAACCTTTGGGCCTTAGGTAATTGCAATATTCTTATGGATTTTTACCCCCCCAGACTACTATCAACTACTGTTATTTTTTTTTTTAATAATTAAGGAATTTAACTTCTTAACTGTACCAAAAAGTTCCACAAAGTCAGAAAGAAAACATAAGAGCATTGTTACCACAATTCATTTATCAACTGCAACAAAAATCAGATCAAAACCAAGTTTTCAGAGGTTTGTTAGGACTCTTTCTTTTGAAGCTTATTGACAACTGAATTGACAAGCCTGATTTGCTCATTTTAGAAGAGGCAACAATAACCACATTATGCAGAGCAGGTAAGTCACTAATAAAAGATAATGTTGTCTTAGAGCTAGCTGTAGTAAGGACACCAAAACCTTTGTTGCCTGTTTTTTTACTGCTTTACTTTCAAGTTACTGGCAATTAGTCAAGAAAATCTAAGCAACCTGGCGCTGAGGGGGTCTCTGATGAGCTACTCCAAGGTAAGATCCCATGATGGTAGACGTCTGTAAAGGCTCCGATGGACACCAGTATTCCAGGGCAAGTTCCAGATTAAAGGGGTCTTTTCTATACAACTCAGCAATCTATCAGAGAAAGGAAAAGGTTAGAAAAACATCAACTGTATAAAAGAAAAGATGCTTACTTGAACAATAAGCACTGCTGCTAGATAAGTTAAGTAGGTTTGAGAGGTAAAGCATCCCACAGCTGGTGTTCCATTCCTTCAAACTCTCTGAAAATGACAGCTTCTAAATAGCAGTATCAGAACAACTAACAGCCTAATAAATTCAAAATGCACACAGAAGTGAAACTTCCACAACTTAAATTATTACAGATTAAATCACCACTAAGGAAATGGTGTAATTACTCAATCATTTATGTACCTTGATATATCAACTTAAAAGTAGCAGGATTGGAAGCTTTACCCATATTCTCAACATATAAATTTCTCAGATTTAACCTTAATTCTTCATTTAAGTTTACTCAGTCTCTCCGAGCTAATTAGGAAAGAATTTCACTGTAATTTCTTTTATTGTCCCATAACCTAAAGGGCTACATTTGGAAAAGACAAGAAATCCATATATTAAAGCCTGCTATACTGAAAATTACACACTTGTACATTTGTCTTTATGTAGCATAAAAATGTATGAGTTTTTAATTTAGTCATGAACAGGTAATACAATATTGTGGTGGTAGGCCTGATGGGGCAAACATGAGCTTATCCATGCCCAGACATGTTTTTCCTGCCCCCTTCTCCTTCTGTGCTGGGGAAGCAAGCTTGGGAGGGGAGGGTGAAAGCCCTGGCTTTGCCAAATGTGGTGAGGCCTGGCAAAGTGCCATTCCCATTGGCTAATCGATGTCAAATGCCCCACCAGTCACACTCTGGATATTGATAAAAGGGAAGAGCAGGTAGCACAAGGAGGCTGCCACCTCATTTTGCATCCCGAATTTGCCTGGAGAGCTTACCAGAAACAGACTCCAAATGCCTGCAGACGGTCACCTTGCATAGCCCCCAGTGTGACACTGTGCTGAGACCGTGCACACCTCAAGACATCCTGCCTGACCCTGAAAGTCTTCCTGCTAAGACTACAAGTCCTGGAGATACATAGATCATCCAGAGGAGCTGGGGACAAGGTCAGGGATTGTCTGCCTCCTTTCCAAGAGCCTGGGAGAAATCAAGTCTCAGCGGCCAATCAGACAAACTTCCACATGCTGTCTGATTTATAATTCTGTGAGTAAATACTTAAAAGCCTCTTCCAGTATAATATTTGCGTTTGCCACTTATTTCTTAAAGTGCTCTACTTTTGCCTATGCCCTGCCTGTATAAATATCCAACCTGTGAATAGGTTTCTAGAGGGTTTTAATGCTAATAAACATTTTTCATAGTTATTAACAATCACCGCCCGGATATCAAAATTAATACAGGTTATTAATTTTGCATAATCCTTCACAAATATCAAATAGTTCAGTAAGCTTTATTTGTTTTCTGATGTGGGGTTTTCTTCAAGTGCAGTTAGCTAACCTTCATAACCAACATTGAAATAAATGGGCAGCCCATCCCAGAGCCTCACCACTCTTGTACTGAGGAACATCTTCCTAAGATCCAGCCTAAACCTGCTCTCCCTCATCTTAAAGCTGTTCGTCCTTGTCCTATAATTAGACACCCTTATGGAAAGTCCCTCTTCCATCCTTCTCTTAGGTTCTCTTCAGGTACTGGAAGGCACCTAGAAGGTCTTTCTGGAGTTTTCTCTAGGCTTAACAATCCCATCTCCCTCAGCCTGTCTTCACAGCAGAGGTGTTCAGTCCTTGAATCATATACTGACATATTGAAACATTTCAATTCTCTATCAGAATAATTGTTAATAGTGAGGGAACTTTCCCTAAAACCTCATTATAGTTTACCCACACTAAGAGAAATTTGAAGACTTACAGAAACATAAAACATTGTGCAAACATTAGGGGCTAGCAACACAAAGGTGTTCCATTCCAAGGAAAGTCGATGCATTTAGCCAGATCTCAATTCAAGTAACCTGTAGTCTTAAAATGGCTTAAGAGCCATGTTAAGATAGTATTATTATTTTTCAAATACCTAACATTTAAATTTTGTAAAGTAACTTCAACTGAAGAATTCTTCAAACAGAAGAAACAATGCAGTATTTAGTTATCAAGAATTAAATGATACTTCATTGATATTAGAAGCCAAGGCAGTAAACTCATTTCTTTAGGTGATGCTACAGAAAGTGTCTGTGTTTTAATCCAAACAAGGAAAGATCCAGCACTGCAGATTAGCATTTAGATAAAGGAGTTTCTGATGAAGGAGGCAAGTCACAATCATTTTTTGAGAGAGTAATTTAAAAGGTAATAGGGCTTACCAAAAGCATTAAATGCTCCAGATCTCTTCTCAGGGAAATTGGTGGCTCATTACCCATCTGAATACTCATGTGGATCATGCGAGCATCTTCATCAGCACGGTTTCTCAGCTGTTTCACCTATATGATTTATGAAGTGGAAAAAACCTTTGGTCTACACTTAGCTAAGAATGAAACAGAACAGAAATAACTGAATTGTCTAAAGGTTTTCAAAAGAAAGAAAACAAACTTGCATACACATGACAAGAAAGTTCAATTGACTGGTTTTTTAGCTCCCTCTCCTACCAAGAGCTTACGTTCACAGATACGCCTAGTTGGAAGAGACTTCAAAGATCATCCAGTCCAACTCCTGCCCCAGCACTGAAGGGTCAACACTAAATCATATTCCTAAGTGCTAGGCCCGCACATCACTTGAACACCCCCAGGGCTGGTAACTCCACCACTGCTCTAGGCAGGTCATTCCAGTGTTTGATAACCCTTTCAGTGAAGAAATATTTCCTAACATCCAGCCTAATTCAAATATAATTACATTCAAGTATAATAATTCAAATACATACTCAATGACTTTTCTTACTGATAAGACCCTCAGCTCATAGCAAAAACCTTGAACTTAAAATCATGGGAGTTTTTTTTCCAGATGGCTTCATCAGATCCTCTAATTTGGCCCCAGAAGGTGCATCACTCTCCTCTTTTTATTTCAAAAGCTAAATGAGCTAGTTTCAAAGAAAGAAAGTTAGACCATTATCCACATAGAGAAAATTGCTACTCTAACAAAAACATTACTGTGAAGTTATCAACATGAATTTGATTGAACTGACTTTTTTTTTTTTGTTTTACAGCTATTCTGTGAGCTAAAAAGACAGCTTGAAAGAACAACAGGCAACACCAACCAGTTACAAATAAATTGAGAGCAAGCCTAAATGCTCTCTACAACAAGGATGCTCTCTACTTTCAAGGACTTTTAAGACTCAAACATTGTTTTTCCTGTCCATATTGTTCTTGTTCTGTGAAATTACAAAGAACAAAATTTATTTTATAATACTTCTTGCACATTGAGAAAAATATCTCAGGCAATTCTAGCTAAAGCACAGCACAATGAGGGTCACAAAATAAACCCTCCATCAATTAGATAAAAACGTTTTCATAGAACTTTCATTTTCTGTGCCTAGATACAAGGTCTCGAACAAATGAAACCGTTGCAATTGCTTCAGACTCTTCCCTTTAAAACCTTTTTTGCAGCATTCCTACTGTTGCAGTGAAAACAGCTGCTCATTTTCCCCACAATTGATACTGCTGAAAAAGCAGAATCTCTCCCCTTCAACATGGGAAAGATAACTAGCAAAAGAATAAATTAAAAATGAGACAAAAGCCATAAGTTAATTTCAGATACACTACTGTCTATCAAAAGAAAAGAAACAAACACCAAGGAAAAAAATCAACATCCTCATGCACTGCTGTCGATTTCAGCATTCAGACAGATTTTAATCATGCAAAACAAAACAAAAACGCCATCAACACAAAAGCTTTGCAAGTCTCACCACAGTGACATTCTGCTTCAGTGTGGAAAACCAACCCCGACTACACGAATTCCATCAAGTAAGTTTTCTGAACTGCAGTACCCCAAGCTGAAGGTTGTATCTCAATCGCTATGCTATTTGTCCTAATGCCAGAAGTATAAAAGTGATCGTAGAATCAAAGAACTTCAGGGGCTGAAAGGAACCTTTGGAGGTCACCAATCCAACACCCCTGCCAAAGCAGGATCACCTAGGGCAGGCCACATAAGAATGCATCCACATGGATCTTGAAAGTCTCCAGAGGAGACTCCACAACCTCTCCTGGCAGCCTGTTCTAGGGCTCCAGCATCTTTAAGGTAAGGAAGTTTTCCCTCATGCTGACATGGAACTCCCCATGTGCCAGTTTGTATCTGTTGCCCGTAAGACAGACATTCCAGTCTCTTAATCACCCTCACAGAACTCTGTTAGACATTCTCTAGCACATCCCTGTCCCTCTCGAACTGGGGAGCACAGAACAGGACACAATATTCCAGGGGAGGCCTCACTAGGGCAGAGTAGAAGGGGAGGAGTTTGCTCCCTAGACCCACTGGCTGCATTCTTCTTAATGCACCCCAGGAGACCACTGGCCTTCTTGGCCACTAGGGTACATTGCTGTCCCCTGGATAACTTACTGTCCACCAGGACTCCAAGGTCCTTCTCCACGGAGCTGCTTTCCATCAGGTCAACCCCTGGTCTGTACTCCTGCATGGTGTTATTCATTTCCAGGTGCAGGACTCTACACTTGTCCTTGTTGAACTTCATGAGGTTCACCTTCACCCAGTTTTCCAGTCTGTCCAGTTCCCAAAGAATGGCAGCATACCCTTCTGGTGTACCAGCCACTCCTCCCAGTTCTGTATCGTCAGCAAACTTGCTGAGGCTATACTGTCTTATCCAGGTCGTTGATGAAGCTGCTGAATAAGACTAGACCATGTACTGACTCCTTGGGAACACCAAGAGCAACTGGACTCTGCACCACTGATCATGACCTTTTGAGCTCTGTTGGATTCATTACTTCTCAAGAACTACTGTTCACATGTCAGACAACTTACTTTCATTGGCATGAGGGTAAGGAACTCTGTGACAAGATTATGGATCTTGCGAATGTAAAATTCTTCCTGGTAGAAGTTTTCAGACCCCACAACAGATTCAGTCAGGAACAGGAAGACATTATCAGCAACTGCTAGCTCTGCCATCACCTCATCGGCCTCAGTGAATTCTGCCAGAGCTAGGCCATAAAAATCACAGGATGGAAAAAGAGTCAATCACAATCATCTGTTACCAAACAAAACCTATTTCAGAATACTTGACTGACAGGTAAATCAACAAGCTTCTATCACCTGTGCTTTTTCTACTGTACAGGAAAACTCCAGACTGGAAAAGATACTTTCCTCTAGTCCAGGTTGCTCAAGACCTTGTGCAACACTTAACAGGGAAGGGGCATCCACAACCCCCATGAGTAACCTGTTCCACTGTCTCACCACCCTATCTTGTCCTAATATCCAATCTAAATCTACACCTCTCAAGCTTAAATCCATTCCCTCTCACTCTATCACAAACAAGCCTTTGTAAAAACTCCCTCCCCATCTGCAGATGTAAAAAGTCCTAAGCCTGAATCTATTCTTAAGTGCTGAGATTCTTAAGTGGAAGACACTAAAATGCAATCTTCCACACTTTGCAGTGCATTACAATCTCTTCCACTTCAAAGACACTCCAGTGTCTGACAAGCAGTTATTTCTAAATCTGCCTACATTTCAGAGCAATTCAGTTCTCAACAACCAAACTAACAGACTGAGAAAGCTTTAAAGGAGCATCAATGGTAATTTTATCATAAAGGTCAATACTAATACTTCAAAAAGGTAACAGATACTTTGACTTATGCCACATGCAAGCTCTGAATACTAATGTACAGCAATTGCACGTTAGGGTAATTTACCTGTCACATCAGACAGCTGAGATATTCCTCGCAATGCCAGTGCCCAGGCTAATCTAACAGTAGCTTGCAGGCCTGGCAGTTTCCAAGGCTGGGACTCCTGAAGCCGAGTGTGTATGGTTGCTATGTATTGCCTTTCTGCTAGCAGAGGCAGTCGGTGCAGCAAATCTTCAAGAGAAACAAAAACTCACTGTAAACAAACATGCAAAATCCTACCAGTTGCTCACTGACCAGTAACAAAATTGGTTAAATCACAGAATGGCTGAGATTGAAAGGGACCTTAAGGATCATCTAGTTCCAACCCTGCCCTGCCAAGGGCAAGGACACTTCCCACTAGACCAGAGTGCTCAAGGCCCTGTCCAACCTGGCCTTGAACACCTCCAGGGAGGGGGCATCCACAACTGCCCTGGCTGACCTATTCCAGCATCTCACCACCATCACTGTAAAGATTTCCTCCTAATCTCCAGAATAATCTGCCCTCTTCAAGCTTCAATCCACACTTTCTCATCCTGTCTTAATGATGATGGTTGGACTTGATGATGGTTGGACTCGACGACCTCAGAAGTCTTTCGCAACCCAACCAATTCTCTGATTCTCTATCACTACAAGTCCTTGTAAAAAGTCCTTCCTCAGCCTTCTTGTAGGCCCCTTTCAGATACTGGAATACAACTACAAGATCTCCCTGGAGCCTTCTCTTCTCCAGGCTGAACAGCTCCAACTCTCAAAGCCTGTTCCTAGAGGGGACATGCTCCAGCCCTTTGATCATGTTTGTGGCCTCCTCTGGACCTGCCCAACAGCAGATGTCCTTCTTGTGTTGGGGGCCCAAGAAGTGGATGCAATACTATAGGTGGGGTCTCACCAGAGCAGAGTAGAGAGGCAGAATCACCTCACTCCTCCCAGCCACACTTCTTTTGCTGCAGCCCAAGATACAATTAGCCTGGGCTGGCAAGTGCACATTGCTGGCTCATGTTGAGTTTTAATTCTCCATCTGCACAACTCAGCCTCTTTGGTAAACCTGCCAGGATTACCTTCACGATCCTCTGCACCTTGTTCCAGAAAGCTAACATCGAAGCAGTAAAGCAGAGCCATGAGAAGGGACAAGTTCACACCATCCAACGAGCCATCAGCTTCCACTGTTACTTTCTCCAGATAACTTATGAGGATTATAGTGTCATCCTTACTCAGCGGTGACTGGCAGGTCCAAGCAAACAAACTTTCAGCCAAGGACTGTCTGCATTCCTTAATGAGGTCAGAAACCTTTAAAAGAAACAAACAAAAAACAGTGAATATAAACACTCTAACAACATACTCCACTTGGCCTTCTCAGTCCAGCAGTATGACTAGGTAAAGCTAAAAAACGTTGCATTTCTTTAACTGCTAAACAACAAAAGGCACACACCTGCATGTTAAATACATTCATATTTCCATGTATTACAAGTGAGGTGTGAGCAGATAACCTGGAGTATGACTACATACAAACTATCTGTCAAGATCACGAATCCATACTGAACTTGTGTAGCTGTATATGTATCACAGAAAATTCACAGCTCCCATCTCTGCACTGGTAGTTATATCCAGTTATAGTCATAGTCTTCCCCTTGCCCTAAAAGAGATACTCTCAACTGATCACACTAATATCTAACCATTCATACACTGAGAAACACGAAAGACATCTAAAATTAGAAGCTTCTTCTCCTAGACTGTGCTAGTTTGAAGCTAGCTGGAATGTTTTGGTGAGAAGAATTATAGGCTGTGAAAAGGAAACAATGGTGATGTCTGCTTCACTCATAGGCTTGCCGAGATGTATAAGAACAGGAACATAAATGTAGATAACAGAGTTGCTCTCTGGGCTCTGGGGCTGCTTGAACTTCTCTCTCTAACTTGCTGCCTGACTAATCCTTCTGCTTCCTAACCCCCCCTGGCCAACCCTCCAAACTCACCTTGAACGTAAGGCAAAGTCTGCGGTAAGGCAGAGGGGTGGGAAGATGGTGGAAGGGTGGTTGGGAGCCCCTCCTGGGGACTCTGGTTTCTGGAAGGGGTATTGTGTTTCTGTAGTACTTTTTTTAACTTGTATATTTCTGTCTATAGCTGCATGTATTGTAAATATCTGCTTGTATATTGTGCTAAGCTGAAGAATGAAGCTACACTTACAATTCCAGATCAGCTGAGTCTAGTCTGGGTGATTTTCTTAAGTGGGGTGGGGCAGGTAACACCCAAACCATCACACAGACGAAATATTTATATCAACTGAGTATGCTCTAGCATCAGGGAGCAACAGCAAAACAGAAACACAGGATCCCATACTGGCATAGCACAAGCTGTAGTTACTACGATATTTCAGCTAGTAACAACTTGCAAAGGTAGAGAACAGAAACTGAAAACTCAAAGAAAAAAAACCCATCTCACTCTGTGTCTCTTGGAGGTCTAACTCTGTTCTAATCTGTGCAATAATTCATTCAAAATAATATTCATGCACAGTGAATATTTACCTCTTTACGATGTTTCTCGCTGCCCAGTCCTCGTTCTTTCTGGAGTTTATCAAATTCATTGTTCAAATCAATCTGAGACACAAGGGTGAGGATCTTCTGAGTCAAGCCCTGCTCCATTAGCTCATCTGTGAATCGTGTTGTCATGGTCATTAACTCTTGGCTGTAATGGAAACACATATAAATTAAACAACTAAACACAATAGCTACAGAAGAAGTCTAAAATAATGAATCCTACCAAATGTTATTTGCTTTATTTGTTTGAAAACCTGCAACTGCATTTGGGTACATAAAATAAGTAAAGGTGCATCACTAATCTGTAAGCAGTTCCCTCTCAAAACTTTATGCTGAATGAATACAACGCCCTTAGCAGCTTTGGGTTTAGGAACGTGGAACATGAGAGTACACAATGATCACGGGTAACACATGGTGTCACTCCAGAGTCTGTAGTGGGATCAGTGTTGTCCAGTATCTTCATCAATGATATAGTCAGGGAGATAGAGTGCACCCTCAGCAGGTTTGCAGATGATAAGAAGCTGAGTGGTGTGGGTAGATTTAGAGTGGACTTGATTTAGGAAGTTCTTTACAGTGAGTGGTGAATTACTGGAACAGGCTGCCCAGGGATGTGACTGAAGCCCCATCACTGGAGACATTCAAAATCAGACTCAGTGTGGCCACAGGCAGCCTGATGTAGGTGGAGGTGTCCCTGCTGACTGCAGCAGGGTTGGACAAGGTGACCTTTGAGGTCATCCTTCCAACCAAATGCAAACTGAGAATCTGTGTGAATCAGCTAATTAAGATTTCTGTCAAAAGGTAAAAGTACCATACATAAGATGTGCATAACTCACAAGCTTAGTCTCTTTCTCACTGGTAAATGCAACTGACCAATTCTGTACACCCTACTGCAGTGGTGGAGCTAATTCTGAGGTAATAATTTTTTATGTTTCAGAATTTATATTTGCACTGTAACACATATTTTCATCTTTCTCTAGTCAAGCAATCGCTGTGCATTGAAAGCAAACTGTTTGCATCAATTTTAAGTAAAAGAAGGAGCATAACTGTCTGTTTTGTAGAACATCTGAAGCCAGAAAACAGCAAAGGTAAAAATTCAGTCTCTGAAATACTAAGTAATGATTGATGGTTAGATTTACAATGACTGGCAAAACAATGAAACAAAACACTGCCAAAAAGGTGAAGTAGCATGAAAGAACTGAAAGTAAAATTAATACCCTCATAATCCAATAAAATTGTTTAAGAAAAAGGAGTATTATGCTTAAAAAATAAATATGGCAGTGCTGCATCAAGTTATGAGAAGGAAACAAACTGGATATTATTTATATTCTCTTAAGTCTAATTAGTCCTAAAAGCACTCAAAGCTAAAAGCTTTGACCAGCTCATCACACTAATACAGACCTGAGTTCAAACGTCCACGTCTTGCCTTGGCGTGACTGGATGAGGGTTCGTAGTGAATTGGCAATGCATCTTTTTCCATCCCAGTACAACAGAACAGCCACTAGACCTCTTGTAAGGCCAGGAAAATGAGGCTGCTGGTGTCCTCCTGTTGAATACATTTTCACTCACAAGAATAGTCCCAGGAAGTTGAATATATAAAGCTGTTGTCAAAATGTGTGTCTCTGCACTGCTAATCGCTATACAAGTGTAGCATTCATGGTAATCATTGTTATTTACTGTCACTTGGATTTATTTCAGGCACTTAAAGGAAATAACAGATCTTTGGGATGCTACTATCAAAACTGATATTCAACTATTAAAACATCTGAAAAAAAATTAAAAGAAGTGCAAGTCCATAAATATTCTAATTTAAACGGTATCTGCAAAAGATATCTACTCATCTTAATACTCAATTCAGGCTGATTACCAGCAAATTATCTTTTCTTTAGTCAAAATGAAGTTTTCTGTCTGAATTTATATTGAAAATTCAAGCTGAAAATAGAAGAAGAGGCTGACTTGAAGATGGCTTTCCAAAGATAACAAATTTGCAAGCTACTTATTTAATGATTTTTTTAAAGCTAATAATGTAGCTAGTAATAACTAACAATTAATGTTTTAATAACTCTGAAATCGATTTTCTACATGCAAAGCATCTGTCACTTCCCAGAATATCTTCCCTACGAATCATAATCAGTTATTTTCATCCAAATAGAGTCAAATATCAATGTAAAACTAATACATACCTTGAAGAACCAACATCTATCCACTGCTTTGTGGAAAAACTCTCATTCAACTATTTTGAAACTTTTGTTAAATTCAGTGATCCAGCACATCAATAAAATCTCACAATCTATTCCCCCTTTTGCAATAGCTGCATAAAATATGAACATTAAGGCTCAGAACATTGTTATTGTATTACATTACAGTGACAGCAGATTTCTTTTTAAGAACATTCTATATTAGGAAGCTAAAGCCTCGATTGAATCATGCATTCATGCTAAGCATACACTTAAATGAGAAGGCCCTATTTAAGCTGCATTTCTCCAGCTCTTAAATATTTTCCCTTCTCACCAGCTAGAAGGAGCTCAACAGCTGCCAACTCTCCAATATCAAAGAGGTCACTGAGGATAAAGGCTTCTCTGATGAGTTGCTCTGGCAAAAGCCTAGTTCCCTGCTGACCCTGGATAGCAACCCCTTCTGTACTTGCTTTCTGAATTTTCTCATGCTGCTGAACATTCTTTGGCTGCAAGACAAACAAGCATCGGAAGTTATTCGAAACAGCAAAATCAAACACTGCATAAAGCTTTACACATTAATGCTTGCTCCCAAATACAGCTCTGACAGGTTGGGTTGTCATTATGAAAACAAAGGCAGCGTTTTTAAATGCAGAGATAATAAAAGGATTCTAAAAATGCCTCACACCTGCACAGCAACAGCCTCTTTGTGGGAACGCACTGGAAATAATCTTACATAGCCAGTGCTGACATTTACTCAAAACATAGGAAACTTAAAGTAAATTTTGGTACATTCTCAGCAGGGATTGGTATCAGATCAATGAAATGCGTCAGGGTTGTCAATCAGAACTGCTGCATAACTTCAGTGCATGATTTTCTACATCTTTTTTTTTTTTCCTATTAACCTCAGGCACTAAAACATATTGGCGAAATTCTACAGTCAACTGACAAAGTTTCTGACCTGTAAGTTTAAAAAGCCATATACTATTTCTGAAGTAACACCACTGAAAGAACACAGACTTGTAGTTACTGCATTGTGATCCATTAGAAGCAGTAAATTTTTCCACATCATCTGAAATTCCTAACAAGACACCTTCTGTGTCTTGTAAATTGATGTGCTCCGCATGCATTAACATGACCAAAGCAGGAGCATGGACCAAAACCCAACAAAGTAATTTTGAGCTTTATTTCAGCCATACAAGAGTAGTGGGGAAAAAATAAATACCTGACAGCTGGATCATCAGATCCTTTTACTAGTCCTTTCAAAATAGCATTCAAATAATGAGCAAAAAGAATATGATATAGATAACATCATTCTGCAAAAGGCAAATTAAAATTCGAGTTGGTTTATTCTAACATTAGAGTAAGATTGCACAATTTTGTTACATTCTGTAAGAACACAGAATAAAATGAATGGTCAGGGTCTAAATGGTAATACAGCAGTACAAGATAGACTCTCCAAGTCATTCCACAAGAAAGCATTAGTCCAGTACCGGATTTCTGAAGAGAGAAATGAAGTCAGATTTGTGTTTCTTCAAAACCTGGTCGAGGTGATGAATAGCTTCAGGTTGCCTTTTCCAAATGGCATTCACTACAGTCTGCCATATGTCCTTATATGGACCCCATAAGCTGGCAGCTAAAAAAAGAAGAAATAAAATGCTTAAGGAGAAAGAAAGAAGACAAATTATTTTTGGAGCCCCCAACACAAGAAGGACATAGAACTGCTGGATCAAGTCCAGAGGAGGGCCATGAAGATGATCAGAGGGCTGCAGCAGCTCTGCTATGAGGACAGGCTACAAGAGTTGGGGCTCTTCAGCCTGGAGAAGGCTTCAAAGAGACCTTATAGTAGTCTTCCAGTTTCTGAAGGGGGCCTCCAGGAAGCCTGAGGAGGGACTATTTACAAGGGCTTCTAATGACCAGACTAGAGGTAATGGGTTTAAACTGGAAGAGGGGAGATTCAAACTAGATATCAGGAAAGGGTTCTTCACAGCAAGGGTGTCAGACACTGGCACAGGTTGCCCAGGGAGGTTGTGGATGCTCCCTCCCTGTAAGGTGTTCAAGGCCAGGTCAGATGAGGCCTTGAGTGATCTGTTCTAGTGGGAAGTGTCCCTGCCTATGGCAGGGGGTTGGAACTAGATGATCCTTGAGGGTATAATCAGTAAGTAGACCTCTTTAACTCACTGTTAGTCTCAGTTTGATAGTACAGATCATTACAGCCATCAAGCCAAACATACTTCCCTTGCTTAAGGTGCCAAAAATAATAACAATGGTCTGATATGAAACCTAACTGTGTTTAGGAAGCTAGAGAAGTAGAGAAGATTATATATGCAGCTAAGTTCTCATCCTAAAGCCATTTCATAAAGATATTTTATTAAAAACTCTGTAATATTTTACCCTTATAGGCCTAAGAAATTACATCCTCTTTGGTAAGATTAAAGGATAACCAAGAACTGGACAGCAGACCTCAAATCTGAATATAACTTGGTACGGCAGGCTTCCTGTTTGCCACTTTCAGCAGAAAAATCCAAACCAAAACTACCCAACACATGAAGTGAAAATGAAGAGTAGAGCTATCAGAATGTGTCACATGATTGCATCAGTCTGTGTAGAATAAAAGGAATTAGAAAGCAAAAATGAAAGACTAAAGGCAATATTACTTAAGAAACAAAATTCATAAGGATAAGGACATTTTCTCTCACATTTTAACTTATTAGATAAACACAAATCCCTTTGATTCCTAAGACACAATTGCTGCTAACATTCTGCACAAGAAGTTATGAATTTCCTTTACTAGAAATAGACAAACTCACATTAACAGAAGTACCAAAATGCTTCCCTTGCTACATTTCATTTGTATTTGTGGATGTTTCAGATTCTACAAACCACAAGTCACTTCGAACATATCAGACAAATTTATTACCAACTGTGCTATTTGCCTGCAAGCTGCCACATAATTACTGCTTGATTGCAAGTCATGTTATCAGGTTCTGAGCATTTACCAAAATGGTCCCTGACCCAAAGAGATTTAAGCTGGCAATCCACGATTTTACTAGTGGAAAAGCTTCTTTAAGGGGTTGCTGCTCTCTGTCATTCAGAGGAATGAACACACCTGCTTCATGAATGACCACGTTATGTTCATGAAGTGACCCATCTTCAAGAAGAATAGAAAACTCAGGATTTTCCAGAGTTCTTCCAATCTTATTTTTAAAAATCAGAGTATTTCATAACATGGGTTACAAAGTGGCCTTGTTACTCATAAAAACAACTGAAAGGGCAATGCCTGAAGCACAGAAAGAACAAATGGGTAGTGAACAGCAGAGATCTCTGAAACTGGCTTTGCTTCTGGAGACATGACAAAACAGAACTATGCCTTGTAGACTATATACAAAAAATACCAGCATTTCACTTAAAAGTGGCTTAAGTTTGGAGGACTTTTTTCACTTCTCTTTAAAGTCCAAGGTAACACCATGGTGAAAATCAAGTATAGAGGCAACATTTTATCCTCACACAGCTTGTTCCGACCAGCTCTAACCCTAAAGGTAAACCTGACTAGGTGCACCAAAGTCAACCATATCCAAACTTTGTCTAACCTTAACCTGCTTATGTTAAGACAGTAAGCAAGTGGAAGCTACTCTGACATGAAGATGTCCCTCTTTTTCATACAATCAAGACACCCCCCCCAAATTAACGCAAAACACTACGTGAATGCCCCAAATAATGAGGCAGTGTTAGCCAAGCTGAAGTGTAGAGTGAGCATGGAAATAGCAGCAGGTCTCAGAGCAAGACTACTGGTTTCAGACACCAGTATCTAAGGTGTCTCGGAAGCAGCCAAACCAAGTAAAACTTTGTTACTTTTATTCTGTTACAAAGGAAGAAGGCACATAAAACAAAACAAACCTTACCCCAAACTGAGCTCTAACAAAAAATATCATTATTTATGATGCATTTATAATGCAAATTGAACTGCATTTGAGAGGACACCCTCAAAAAAGGACAAATCCTCTGCCCTTTTTAAGCACCAGTGTTTTAATCGTACTATGTTGTCCTGCCTAGACAAATTCACTTAAAACCAGCTACCATTACTGGACAAGTACCTTCACACTCCAGACTGTAACTGGCTGTCCCATATAATTTCAGAGTTCAAAGATTTACTTCCACTTGAAACAGTCTTTTCATTCTTAAGTTCACCAAGTCCAACAAACACTAGCAGCAATCCGCAGCCTTTGCCAAAAGCTGTTCAACTATTATCCTGGCTCATTTGTTTGCTCATGTCCCTACAACATAATTGCTTTCCACCAGCCAAAACGCATGTACTGGAAGACATCAAAACAAACTAAGGATCTAGCTTTTCTAACTGAAAACTAAAGGAACAAACAAAAAAAAAAGTTTATTTTCAGCAGGATGACAAAGAATCATAGAACAGAACCATAGAATGGCTTGAGTTGGAAGAGACCTTAATGACCATCTAGTTCTAATACCACTGCTACAGGCAGGGAAACCAGGCCTCATCCTCATCCAGGCTGACCTTAAACACTTACCAGGGATAAGGCATCCACACCTTCCCCACCAAGCCATTCCAATGTCTCACCACCCTGACAGTAAAGAACTTCTTACTAATGGCCAATCCTTGACCTGAGCAAAGGCTTTGACACTGTCCTGCACCACATCCTGGTCTCCAAGCTGGTGAAACATGGGTTTGATGGGCGGAGTACTAGATGGATAAAGAACTGGCTTGATGGCTGCACCCAAATAGTGGCTGTCAATGGCTCCATGTCCAAGTGGAGGCAGTGACAAGCAGAATCCCTCAGGGATCAGTCCTGGGACCAGTCCTGTTCAACATGTTTGTCAGTGACACAGACAGTGTCACTGAGCACACGCTCAGCAAGTTTGCTGATGACACCAACCTGTGTGGTGCAGCAGACACTGGAGGGCAGGGATGCCGTCCAGAGGGACCTGGACAGGGGGGCACAATCCAGCCTCACAAGGTTCAACAAGACCAAGTGCAAGGTCCTGCAGCTGGGTTGAGGCAATCCCAAGCACAAATACAGGCTGAGCAGTGACTGGCTGGAGAGCAGCCCTGAGGAGAGGGATTTGGGGGTGCTGGTGGATGAGAAGCTCAACAGGAGCCAGCAGTGTGCACTTGCAGCCCAGAAAGCCAACCAGATCCTGGGCTGCATCAGAGTCAGTTGCTTTCTTTGACAATAGTAGCAGTTGATGCTTATGTCTGAACTTTCTGCCAAGTTACAGACTTAACCGTGCTATGTATGCCTGTTCCCACAACCAGTATAATATAACATAAAGCAAAATCTTCATTAATTCTAGTGCCACATCTGCTTTCATTTCTGTTTCCTTTTTCACAGATAAAATTCCTTCTTCCCCTACATTTTTTAATTATAATTTTCACATAATGAAGTCAATTTCAAATGAAAGGTCTCTGCTTTGTTAACACTTTGTCAGGGGGCAGCAATGGAGTTGATTCAGCTAGATCACAAGATGTTACGGATTGGAAGGGACCTAAAGAGATCCTCCAGTCCAATCCCCCTGCCACAGCAGGACCATACAATCCAGCTCAGAACACACAGGAACACATTCAGACAGGCCTTGAAAATCTCCAGAGAAGGAGACTCCACTACCTCTCTGGGGAGCCTGTTCCAGTGTTCAGGGACCCTTACAGTAAAGATATTCCCCCTTGTGTTGAGGTGGAACCTCCTGTGCTGCAGCTTCCATCCATTGCTCCTTGTCCTATCCCAGGGAACAAGTGAGCAGAGCCTGTCCTCCCACTCCTGACCCCCAGCCCTCAGATATTTATACACATTTATTAAATCCCCTCTCAGTCTTCTCTTCTCCAGACTAAAAAGTCCCAGGTTCTTCAGCCTCTCCTCATCAGGCAGTGCTCTAATCATTTTCATAGCCCTCCACTGGACTCTCTCAAGCAGTTCCCTGTCTCTCTTAAATTGAGGAACCCAAAACTGAACACAGTACACCAGATGAGGTCTCACCAGGGCAGAGTAGATCAAAGTATCTTCTTTGTAAGTTTACTCCTTGCCTGACATGGAAATGGAGCTTCTAATTTTATTAACTAGACACTGTGACATATACCACCTTAGGTGCAGGACTTCTTCCCATGCCCATATTCTAGTCACAAGTGCTTCTCACAGGGTCTCCATTCCGCCTTTATTAATCTGATGAAGCTCAAAAGCAGCAAATGCAACATTCTGCACCTGAAACACTACAGGCTGAGGATCAAGTGGCTCAAAAGCGACTTTACAGAGAAACACCCAAGTGTGCTGGTAGAGTGGAAGCTGAAGAGTCAAGCAGCTCATCCTTATAGCAAAGGACTCTGTGCACTAGCCTGTATTAACAGAGTTGCCACCAGCAGGTGTAGAAAGTGATTTTTTTAGGCATTTCAGAGTTCTTCACCCTGTGTCCAGTTTTGACAGAGCGAGACACTGAAATAGGGAGCAGGAGAATAGGATGAATGAGGAGAGGCTGAAAGAATTAACATTGTTCAGTCTTAAAAAGACTAAAAAGGGATGGGAGCTTCATCATCTTCAACTACTGAAAGGCTATTCAATATGAAGTTCAACTACACACAGGAAAAGAGAAACAGAAGTACCCCAGGAGATGAGCAGCAAGTGCCACAAGCTGCAACACCAAAAATTCCAATTTGCCATCAGGAAAAAGTAAAAAAAAAAAAAAAAAAATTTGAAAACAACTGTGAGGGTGGTTATACACTGTGACAAAAGCCCAGAGAGGTGTCTAGGGAGAGCTTCACCTTCACACACCCTCAAAACTCGTTTAGCAGCCAGGAGGAAAGGGACCTGGGTGTACTGGTAGATAGTAGGCTGAAGATGAGCCAGCAGTTTGCCCAGGTGGCCAAGAGAGCCAATGGCATCCTGGCCTGTATCAGGAACAGTGTGGCCAGTAGGACAATAGAGGTTATTCTTCCCCTGTACTCAACACAGGTCATGCCACACCTTGAGTCCTGTGTCGGGTCCTGGGCTCCTCAATTCAAGAGAAATGTTGAGGTGCTGGAACGTGTCCAGAGAAGGGTGACAAGGCTGGTGAGGGGCCTGGAACACAAACCCTATGAGGAGAGGCTGAGGGAGCTGGGGGTGTTTAGCCTGGAAAAGAGGAGGCTCAGGGACGACCTCATTGCTGTCTACAACTACCTGGAGGGAGGTTGTAGTCAGGTGAGGTTGGTCTCTTCTGCCAGGCAACCAGCAATAGAACAAGGGGACACAGTCTCAAGTTGTGCCAGGGGAGGTCTAGGCTGGTTGTTAGGAGGAAGTTCTTCACAGAGAGAGTGATTGGCATTGGAATGGGCTGCCCAGGGAGGTGGTGGAGACACCGTCCTTGAAGGTGTTCAGGAAAAGCCTGGATGAGGCACTTAGTGCCATGGTCTGGTTGACTGGATAGAGCTGGGTGCTAGGCTGGACTGGATGATCTTGGAGGTCTCCTCCAACCTGGCTTATTCTATTCTATTCTATTCCATTGGGTTAGCCTTACTTTAGGAGGGAAGAAGAGAAGGAATGCTGGACCAGATGACATAAACGGCTAATTATCTAATCACTTTCTTTAGTACTAATCTCCTGTTACACTGGGCAAGTGCTGCCTTAGTAACCCAAAACTGTTTCCTGTGGACAGGGTCTGAAAGAACTAGGAATGATCCTCATGTTCCTAATCCTTAGCAACAGGCAGCACAAGGGAAACCAGCTCTAATTTCCAGAATCCACGTGTGCAGCACGGCACAAAATTCAGGACTGATTTCCTTCTTGCCTTTTATTGCACACACACTAACTAAAAGACAAACGCAATAGAGAAGCGATGGTTAATCACACGTAGACTGAGTATCCACAGTTCTCTCGAACCGAAGCGGCCTTTGCCATCTCATTTCACCAGCTCCATGCAGCCCATGGAAGGATGAGCCAGGCATGGCACCTCTGATCGCAGAGCTCCGTCACTCTGCCAGCCACCTTTCCGCAGCCTGAGGGCCCCAATACCACCGGACGGCAGCAAATCCACAGAGACCGCTCTCCTCACAGCAACACCGCGGCCGCCACAGCCGCCCCGCAGCCCTGCCCGCCGCCCTCTCGGGCCACGCCGACTCTTCCCGCCCAGTCTTCCCAGGGCTGCCGCCCCCGGCTCCAAGGAGGAGTGCGGGGCCACTACACCCAAACCGCCTGACAGGGCCGGCGACAGCACCACGAAGAAGGCGGCAGGACCACGACCCCGCGCTCCCCTTCCTTACCCGAATTTACCGCCAGCGGCGCCGCCATCTTGGGGAGAGGGAGGCGCGATGGCCGCGCCGCCGCCTAAAGAAGGGCCGCCAACAGCCCGGGCTGCCCGCCGCGGCGCCTCCCGACGAGACGGGCACCGTCCGGCCAGCTCCTCCAGCCGCGAAGGGCGTGCAGCAAGTCCTACGGTTTCCCCTTTTTCCGGATTGTGGGGCAGCCTAGTTGGCTAAAGTTAAGGAAAGGTCATTGCCGCGGCTCCGGCAGGGGCAGGCGGACTCCACGGGCCCTGCGCCGTGGCCTGACGGGAGTTGTAGTGGCGGAGGGGCGCGGAACTGCGCCTGCTCCGGTGGCTGAGGCGAGCGCGGGCTTTTTTGGCGCAAGGTGCAGACTGGTAGTTCATCGTGTCCATCGGCTTCGTGGTCAAACCTTTCCGAGGTGGCCGCGGAAAAGGGCGACCACAGGAGTTCCGCCTTCCCACAGTGTGAATAACAACATTGTCTCTATGGCTGGAGGATGTGAAGGGGTGAGACCTGTCTTGCCAAGGATGACTTGGGGTTACTGGTAGATGAAAAGCTGGACATGAGCCAGCAGTGTGCACTTCCAGCTCTCAAAGTAAATCGTACTCTCAGCTGCATCAGTAGAAGCATTGCCAGCAGGTCAAGGGAAATGATTCTCCTTTCCTGCTGAAGCTCTTGTGAGACTCCTCCTGGGGTGCTGTGTCCAGCCCTGGAGTCCTCAGCACAAGAGCAATGTGAACCTGTTGGAAAGGGTCCAGAGGAGGGCTAAAAAAATGATCAGAGGGGAGGAACACCTCTCCTGTTAAGAAAGATTGAGAACGTTTGGTTTAGTCAGCCTGGAGAAAAGGTTTTGGGGTGACCTTTCTGCAGCCTTTCAGTACTCAAGAGAGGGTCTATTAGAAAGATGGGGATAATCTTTTTAACAGGACCTGTTGTGACAGAACAAGGACTAATGGTTTTAAATCCAAGGAAGGTAGTTCTAGAGTAGATAGAAGACTGTTTTTTTCCAGTATGGGTGGCAAAGCAGTGGCCTAGGTTGCCCAGAGAGGTGGTTAGAAGCCCCATCTCTGTAAGCACTCATGGCCAGGCTGGAACTGGCTTTGATCATAGAGTCATACAGTCAGCCAGGTTGGAAGAGACCTCCAAGATCATTCAGTCCAACCTAGCACCCAGCCTTATCCAATCAACTAAACCATGGCACCAAGTGCCCCATCCAGTCTGTTCTTGAACACCTCCATGAACAGTGACTCCACCTCCTCCCTGGGCAGCCCATTTCAATGCCAATCACTCCATCTGTGAAGAACTTCTAATATCAACCTGATCGAGTTAAAAACATCCTCACTTACTTCAGGAGGCTTGGAGTGGATGACCTTTAAAGGTCACTTCCAACCCAAAGCATTTAATGATGGTTTGGTTTCTCTTTCCCCTGTTATGCCAAAGGAATTCTTTCCTTTCAGGCCTTGCCCTGTAAATGGTTTTCACTGAATAAGGCAAAAAGCCTCAAGTCAGATGCTGCACCAGGTGTTAAAAATTTAACTTTTTTAGTGAAAAAAAAAAAGGTGGTGTTTTTGTCTTTAAAAAGAAAGCAGAATAGTTTCAGTTTCTGTGATTTCAAACTGACATCTGAAAAAAAAAATGAGCAATGAGTAAATGTTTCAGTGCTGGATTGTCCTTATTTAAAATACAGATAATTAAACCAGCACTATTCATTAAAATCAGTAAACTATGTCTCTTGGCCAATTTTGCTAGCAGGTGTGTGTTATTTAAAACTCATGATTATCAAGCATCAATTGGTGAGCTCCAGTTTACAATCTTGTAAGAAAATGAAAGCAGCCTTAATTGATAGGGATTATCCTTTGAAAAAAAAAAAAAACCTGGAAAACTCAGGTATGTGCAAGAAAAATCATAGAATAGAATTGTCAGGGCTGGAAGGGACCTCAAGGATCATCCAGTTCAAACCACCCTGCCATAGGCAGGGACACCTCCCATTAGAACAGGTCACTCAAGGCCTCATCCAACCTGGCCTTGGACATCTCCAGGGAGGGAGCAGCCACAACCTCCCTGGGCAACCTGTGCCAGTGTCTCACCACCCTCACAGTGAGGAACTTCTTCCTAACATCCAATCTGAATCTACCCACTTCAAGTTTTTCTTCATCCTCCCAGTTCTATCACAATCTGACATCCTAAAAAGTCCCTCACCATCTTTCCTGTAGGCCCCCTTCAGATACTGGGAGGCCACAATAAAGTCTCCTCAGAGCCTTCTCTTCTCCAGACTAATATCTTCAAAACATCAAAATGCATCTTGACAATGCTACCTGCATTACACCCAAAGCAGGATTTGTGTTGATTAAGCTGTACTTAGGTTATAAATAGATTGCTATCAATTTTGCAGTTACCCAAGTCAGCTGATGAAAATCACTGTGTAATTAGAACAGTAGTCCATATTCCAGCTCCTGACAAAAAAAGTTCTGGTCAGCTTCCAATATTCAATGCATTAAAAGTGGGACAAGAAATGAAGAAAAGAAAGCAAAAAGGGGTTTTGTACATTTGTGTATATGGAGCTAAGGAACAAATATGAGATACCTCTAAGATATTAAAATCTGAAGTCAATTTACCACCCTCTGTCCCAGTAGTAATCAATTCTTCTCCAGAAATTCCCTCCTGTATTGCCTTTAAGAAAAAAGATTCCATTAAAAGTACGTATTCATTTTTAGTGCCAATAGTTTCCCCTCTTGAACTTTATTAAAACAATATTTCATGTTTGCAACCCCATGTCCAATGAACTAGACCCATGGGAAATTGCCAAAATGACTGTCTTTGCTTCTCTAGATCTTCCTCTATAATGGGATGGCAGAGGAGGCAATATAGAGAGAGCAGTAGGCCTGGGGTGAGAGTGAATTTGCAACGCAGCCATGAGGAAAAAAAATGACACAGTAACTGTTTCAGGAGGGTTAGTCAAAAGTGAAAGGGGAAAGAGAAAAGGAAATTTTAAAAGAGAGGGAGGGAAAGTCTGTTCTGTCAAGAAGAGTTCAGTAGATGAATCCATTCGCATTAATTTAGCTTAATTTCATAGAATCATAGAATCATAGAATGGTTTAGGTTGGAAAGGACCTCAAGGATCATCCAGCTCCAACCCCCCGCCATAGGCAGGGACACCTCCCACTAGAGCAGGCTGCTCAAGGCCTCATCCAGCCTGGCTTTAAACACCTCCAGGGAGGTTAATTTGTTTGTTTAGGGCTCGTATTTCCTTGAAACTTCCATTTTCCTGGTCTTAGCCATGAACTAGAGCAGACCTGTTGCAATGAGAATGAGAGACAGTGACTTATGTGTTTTATTCTAGGAAAAGAAGAGTGACAGCAGAAAATAAGTGAAGTCACTTCACAAGCAGCAGAACTAAAGCAACCTTGGTAGCTGGGTATTCCATTCCTGTGTCTTCTCCTGTATACCTGTCACTGTGAAGCTTTGCTCCTACACTGCCCATCTGCCACCTCAGGACCCATGACTGTGAAAGGCAAGTACTGTGAATTTGGAGATGCATGTACTGATCACCTGGCTACAGCAAACATACTACACAGCTTGAGGTTTTTCTTCAGCCTTTCCAAACAGAGATCCTAATTTTGATCTTTTTCCATTACACATTCCCTGATTTTAACAAAGTTTCATAGAATCATTAAGGTTGGAAAAGACCTCTAAGATCCTCAAGTCCATCCACCAGCCCAGCACCACCATGGCCATTAAACCATGTCCCAGCATGCCATGTCCACACGTTTCTTGAACACCTCCAGGAACAGTGACTTCACTACTTCCCTGGGCAGCCCGTTCCAATGCCTGGCCACTCTTCCAGTGGAGATTTTTTCCCTAATCATAGAATAGTTTAGATTGAAAGGGACCTCAAAGATCATCCAGTTCCAATCGCCTACCATAGGCAGGGACACCTCCCATTAGAACAGGTCACTCAAGGCCTCATCCAACCTGGCCTTGGACATCTCCAGGGAGGGAGCATCCACAGCCTCCCTGGGCAACCTGTGCCAGTGTCTCACCACCCTTACTGTAAAGAGCCCTTTGCTGACATCTAGTTTCAATTGCCCTTCTTCCAGTTGAAACCCATTACCCTTCGTCCAGTCATTACAAGACTTAGTAAATAGCCCCTCCCCAGCCTTCCTGGAGGCCCCCTTCAGGTACTGGAAGGCCACTGTAAGTTCTCCTCAAAGCCTTCTCTTCTCCAGGCTGAAGAGCTCCAATTCTTCAAGCCTGTCCTCATAGCAGAGCTGCTGCAGCCCTCTGATCATCTTCATGGCCCTCCCCTGGACTCGCTCCAACAGTTCAGTGTGATTCTTGTGTTGGGGGCTCCAGAACTGCACACAGTACTCCAGGTGGGGTCTGACAAGAGCAGAGTAAAGGAGGAGAATCCCCTCCCTTGTCCTGCTGGCCGCGCTGCTCCTGCTGCAGCCTAGCACGTGGTTGCTGTCTGGGCTGCACTCATACTGCCAGCTCATGTTGAGCTTTTCATCGACCCAGACCCCCAGGTCCTTTTCCTCAGGGCTGCTCTCCAGCCATTCACCACCCAGCCTGGATTTGTGCTTGGGATTGTGCCAAACCAGATGTAGGACCTTACACTTGGCCTTGCTGAATTTCATGAGGTTGGCCTGGACACACCTCTACAGGCTGTCCAGGTCCCTCTGGATGGCATCCCTTCCCTCTATCAAGTCGACTATGCCACACAGTTTGGTGTCATCTGCAAACTTGCTGAGGGTGCACTAAATTCCTCTGTCCATGTCACTGACAAAGATGTTAAACAGCTCCCTGAGTGAGACTCTTGTCACTGGTCTCCAGGTAGACATTGTGCTGCTGATCACCACTCTCTGCCTGCGACCTTCCGGCCAATTCCTTATCCAGCAAGTGGTCCAATAATATCCAATTTAAACCTACTCTGGCGCAACTTGAGGCCACTTCCTCTTGTCCTATTGCTAGTTCATTGGGAGAAGAGAGAGAGAGACTGATCCCCACCTCACTACAACCTACTTTCAGGTAGTTGCAGAGAGCAACTAATGTTTGTGAGAACATAAGCTTTTAGCCCTTTAGCTCTTGATTAGATTGGATTGGAATTGGTTCAGGAATTGTAACAGGTTCAAAAGTTACTGAAAAAAAATTGGCAATCATAGCAAAATGTCTTATCCTTGCTCCCTTAGGAATTAAGATTAAAATAGAATAGAATAGAATCAATCAGGTTGGAAGAGACCTCCAAGATCATCCAGTCCAACCTAAGATCATCCATTCCAACCTAAAAAACATATATCAGTGGAAATATAGAAAGAAATAAATTAATACATTTTTTAAAGCCTTTCCCAGGCAGTAAGAGCTGTCATATTTCTTTTGGCATTCAGATGCAGCCAGATTGAACATGCTTTCTTTTTTTCTTTTAATCTCTGTTGGAGGAAAAAAGTCTTTCTAAACACTGCAGATTTAACATTTTAAATTTCCGGGTAATTCTGTCCCCTCTTTGCCAATTGGCCAATGGTCACATAGCAACATGAAGGGAAAAAAACAACACTCTGAAAAGAGTGGATGGCATGGAGTATATCACTGGGCAGCTGAACTTCAGAAGAAAAATACCACATTTAGCTCCAGCTGCACAGCATTTCCTGTGCTCCTTCTCTGTCAGCAATGTGATATTTTAATGCAAAATAGTTGTGACAGTGCAGCTCCTAGTATGGATGAAGTAAGAGAGGTATCCAGATACACCATACCATACATTCTGCACATATTTATGTTGGCATAACTGCCTCCCTCCATGCTTTGATGAGTAGGCAAGTCCATGAATAGTAATCCTTTACTTATTCTCCCTTTACTTGCTACTCTTTAATTTAGGACCTTATTGTTTACCCGGGATCACTGGCTGGTTTGGGAGACTGTTTTTGCCAAGTCACTCTATGGAAAGAATACCTCATTCCTCTTCCTTACAGTAGTCCTCAGCCAGTTCTCCAGTACAGCTGGGTTCAGTGAGGGACACTGGCTTCTTTCATCCTTAATTACTAGACAGAAATCTGTGATGTATCAAAGGCAGGCTGACACTAAATACCTGGGATGGATATTATTTCCTCTTGATTCCAGGGAAGGGAGGTCCCAAATCACCTGTAGGGTAGCAAATTCTGCTTGTATGGTGAGACACTTCAATGTAAGAGATGTTATTTTCTGCAGGTGGAAATAACTACTGGTAATAACTAACATGAGCTGCACAATGGGAACCTGCTTTTTTCATTAGATTCTCTAGGTTGTTTGTGATGTGCTACAGGTGTAACATTATTCATTTTAATAATACTTGATTTAGTCACTGCACTTCATAGCCAAGTCACATATCAGGATACAAAGATAGCAATGATGATGATACTGTCTATTTTCTTTACATTTTATTATGATCAGGAAGAGTAATTATTAGCAAAACCAAATTTAGAAAACCTACTATTCAAATGCCCAAGAGGCCATGCTTAATTTCCTACCTTTACTCTTGAATGTGATTGTGATCATATCCTGCCTGATAGAGTAAGATGAAAATTGAAAGGCTTTTCTGCATTGCAGCTGAGAAAGATGCTGTATAGAATTCCATCTACTTAAACAGACCAGCCTTTACTTTGTGAAATATGCCCAAAAAGTCAGAAGCATTTCAGGCTACTGATTAGACCATAAAACTTCCTTGAGTGCTTTTGACTGACACTAACTCTGTGCATCTCAGCTTACTGGTCTGTAAAAATGGGTATAACATTTCACAGCAGGCCTGGAATGCCAATCAACTGGTTCTTTAGCCTGGTCCCATCTGAAGAGAGAGAGCATGGTTTTGTGTTATGTTAAGTTGGCAGAGTAAAAAAAAAAACCCTGAATTCTCTTACTATGCCAGCTAATTTTCCTGACAACTTGGTAGCTGGCTACAGTCCTGCCTTTCTTTCAGCATCAAATCTTAGACTTTTCCCCTCGGTGATTCTCAACAAAATAACTTAGTTATTTCTCTGGTTTCCATCCTAAATATTTCTGCTCTCACCATAGTGTTTAAGTTCATCAGAGAAACTGCAGAGGTTGTTGCTAGTTTGGGTAAGTAGTTTATCTAGTCCAGGGCAACAAAGAGCTAAACATTCTCAAAGTTATATCAATAACTTCCTCAGGATCTGGGAACAGGGGGAGAGATGAGCAGCAACTGCTGCCCTTCCTGTGTAGGTGAGGACAATTATTGACTGTAGGCATCTGACCAAAAGTGAATGTCTTTATAAACAGTATCAGTAATTTTCCTGCTTGACAATTGGGTCTTTATGATCCCTGTTCAGACTTCTGGGTTAAAATGAACGTACTGTTCTTGGCCATGTGATGTACTGCAAGTTAATTTTTTTCCTAATTCCTGCTTTGGGGCCCTTAGAGCTATCTGTCTTGTTAGTCTTCCTTCTCTATCCTGGAATGAAGAATAGCTTGTCTTTTTTGTGATAATTTCTCTATTCAGTCTCTAAAGGGAGTGAAGCAGTTACTAGCCCAGGAGATAATCTGATTATTGCAATGATGCAATGATGTAGGTGCTGGTAATTGACAACAAGAGGTGGAGAAACATAAAACAGGGAAAGGGACGGAAAGACAAAGTATGAGAAAAGTAGAGATATTTGCTATAGAAAGTAGAAGTGTTGGCACATCAGCTGCTTTACTAATGTCCATTCTGTGCAGTGATTTCCATATCAGATTTACAGATGATTGATGTTTTTGCTAATTGTTAGTCCCACAAATTCAGGCTTCATCCTGAAATTCACACTGAGCACTTTCCACCCCGTCTCTTGTCCTATCACAACATGCTCGTGTAGAAAGTCCCTCTACAGCTTTCTTGTAAGCTCATTTAGGTACTAGAAGGCTGCTTTAAAGTCTTCCTGGAGCCTTCTCTTCTCCAGACTGAACAACCCCACCTCTATCAGCCTGTCTTCATAGGTGCGGTGCTCCTGCCCTTTGTGGCGCTCTCTGGACCCATTCAAACTAGATCTATGTCTTTCTCATGCTGGAGTCCCCAGAGTTGAAGGCAGTACTCCAGGTGAGATCTGATGAGAACAGAGGGGGAGAATTCCTTCCCTCAGCCTGCTGGCCACGCTTCTTTTGATGCAGTCCAGAACACAGTTGGCTTTCTGGGCTGCAAATTTGCATTTTCAAGTCATGTTGAGCTTCTTGTAAAGCAGCACCCCCAAGACTTCTCCCCAGGGCTCTTCCCAGCCTAAATTTATGCTTGGGATTGCCCCAGCCCAAGTGTGGGCCCTTACTCTTGGCCTTGCTTGGCCTTTATGAACTTCATGAGGTTGGCATGGGCCCACCTCTCAAGCCTGTCAAAGCCCCTCTGGATGGCATCCCTTCCCTCCAGGATATTGACCACACCACAGGTGATAATACAGGATGTGGGAGAGAAGGTGTCTCAACAGTCAATCCAAGCTACATTGGAAGAGATCATTACTTTGTACTTACAAACTGAGTAGATGTGATATGGGAATCAGTGAGAGTCAGGACAAAGGGCAGTTCACAATACCATCACTGCTGCAATGTAAAATTGGTGCTGCTCCATAAATTATACTACCATTCTGTTAATGATCTTACCAACACTGTCCACTTCTTTGGAGTTCTCCAGGTACAAGATAAGAGGCTCTTGTACACCAAAGATGTGAGCAGAATTTAGGTTGTGCACTTCTGACAGCCAGTTACCGAAATACTTTCCCTGGCCTGGTGGTCTGAGATATTATCTTGTTTGAGGGAAAGTGCTGATTGAATGGGCAGCATAAAAATGGATTTGCTTTTTTGCTCCAGTCTGTTGTTGTCTTGCTGAAGTTTTCTGAGGATCGGAGAGAATTATCCTTAGGAACAAGAATCTGAAGGACATGGACTGAACAAATCCAGTTTCTGGAAGAGGCAAATGTATTAACTGGCTCTGGTGTCAAAACAGTACACTGGAAGTCACATGTCTGTTAAAGTCTTCTCCTGCCTTATTTGGTTATGACTGTGCTGCAGAAGGATAATGAGAAGCAATATTAGCTGATCCCAATTAATGGGGTAATTGTTGAGAGCACATGTTCCATAACTCTTACCAAGGTGACACCTTAGACATTGGAGCACTAAACTATATTATGTGCTTGAGTGATCAAGGCTGGAGTTTATGGCTTATGCTCATTTGGTTGCTTGAGCAGAACAGTGGAAAACTTTATCTTGTGTGCAGGTTTCTTAGCTGCTTGGCACAAATAACCCTCATATCTTTCTTCTAGATGGTGTCAGATGGTCAAAATTTATTTTCCTTATCATCCAGGAACATTCCTATTCTAAATCAGAGAAAACGAAATCTCAGCCTTTGAAATGTCGTGCTGAAAAACACCTGGTCAGCCAATCTGAACCCTCTGAGAAAATGAGACCTAAGCAATGGGGAAGACAAAATTCTCAGAGTTAATTGTGTGTGTCTGTAGGTGTCCAGCATGGTGGAACAGTAATCCTTTAGGTCCTTCTGAAAGCCAAAACTACCACTATTGTAGATTAACTTCAGTGGAATTATAATGAAGCATACCTAGCAGAATAGTTCACCCTAGAATTAATAACCTATTGAAAGCAGGCATACAAGAAATACTGATTTGAAGAACAGAAATTCAAAGGTCAAGACCTGCATTCATCATTATGGTTGGTATCTGCATAAAGGGTCAGGCCAGTTATCTTGAAGTTGACAGCAGCGCTTTATCATTATGATCTCAGGGTAGCTTTACATCCTGTGCTCTCTCTTTACAGATGACAATCAATATTTGCTTGGAAACAACACTCAGTGTGTGTCACTCGGCTGCATTCCTGGGCCTGTTAACAATAGAATCTTGGTTTTGTCATGCATCACTCTCAGTCTTACTTAATGCACACTCTGTCTGCAGAGAAAAGGACTTGTGGTAAGGTTCAGCCCAGGAGAAACTTGACTCATTCAGAGACACTGAGGGAAATATTTGGCTGCAGGTATGTTTAGACTGTAACTACACAAGGACATAACACTATGAGAAACCCCTAATAATTAGGTGGCCTCATTTTTAATGAAGATTGGATTGCACCTTTTGGGTGGCTTAGTTTGACATTGTTTTAGATGATAAACATGTCCAACAAGAGAGTCCAATAGAGAGCTACAAGGATGATTAGAGGACTTGAACATCTCCTGTGAAGACAAAGTGAGAGACCTGGAGCTGTTTAGTCTTGGAAAGAGAAGGCTGAGAAGGGATCTTATTAATGTCTATAAATATCTGAGAGGTGACTGTCAAGATGAAGGTGACAGTCTCTCTTTGGTGGTTCCCAGGTGGTGGACAAGGAACAGTGGGTACAAGCTCGAACCCAGGAGCTTCCACCTGAACTTGAGGAGAAAATTCTTTACTGTGAAGGTGCCACAGCACTGGAATAGGCTGCCCAGAGAGGCTGTGGAGTCTCCTTCTCTGGAGACTTTCCTGTGTTTGTTCCTGTGTGGCCTGCCCTACGTGACCGTGCTTTGGCAGGGCCATTGAACTGGATGATCTCTAGAAGACTTTTTCAACCCCTAACATAGAATCGTAGAACACAGAATGTTTAAACCTGTGATTTCACAGAGCTTCTCAGAAATTCTTGTTGTCAGTTTTCAAGTGAGATCCAAACAACATACATCATAGGAAAGATTAATGCCTCCCTTTCACTGAAGGAGTTAGTTCACCTGCTGAGGTTGTGAGAGGCTTCTTAAATTCTGCCTCCCCACCTTAACATACATCTCCTACCTTCCATAAACGTTACAGGGGACTTTAGCATTGTGTGCTCTCACTCTCTCATTAGTGACACTTCACTTTGCAAAAACAATTAAAGTTTCACCAGATATGGAACTGAAACCTGCCAGAGAACAGGGTAGAGATGACCTCACCATTCAAAAGACTAAACTAACCACCGGGCAAAGAATATTTCTCCTGTGAGTTGTCTTAATGATTAAGTCTTTCAGACAAAAGCATCAGCATCAACCAAAAAAAAATGGAGGAAAGCATAATCCAGGGCCTTCAGCTGTCTAGGATTCTTGGTCAAGTAATGTGAGACTGAAAATTCACTTTCTGCCTAGATCATAAAGAAATATAAATTGACTGCTACTTTGGAGATTTCTTGAAAGCCTGAGCCATATGTGAAAGGCAACATCAACTCTCAACCTGGCCAGTTAGATCCCTTTTTTTTTCCCTTATAGATATTCCACACCAAAGCAATCTGTATTCTAAGGCTGGTGAGGTTTTTTGTTCAGCAAGAACAGAAGCATGGTTTTATTATTATTGATCAGAGCTACTCTTTTAATACTTTCTGGTTTGTTTGCCTATTCAGATAAATTGGTGAGTCACATAGCCCTGGTGCTCTCAGTAAACCGAATTCGTGCCTAAAAGTTGTTTCTTTTCTCTTTCTATTCACAGCTTCATAAAATAATGATCCAGCTTTACCTGACACTTTCATGCATAACACAAAAAACTTCCTGAGGAGTTCATCTCCCTCTAGAACTAACTTCCTTCCACACTGCTAGTTCATAACCTCCTTCACTCCTCTTTAAATACTATGCAAACACAGACAGAATTAAGAGGCTACTATTACTTTCTGGTATTAAGGGGAAAAAATAAGGGGACAGCAAGTACTCACTTTATTTCATGAAGCAGTTGATTCATGACATGCAGAACTGTTTTATCCAAAGGTGAGAGGGACATAGCATGCCTAAAGTGGTTCTATTTATCCCCTTAATTCCTTAGTTATCTGAGATAAAAGGTACCAATTAAAAGATTTCTTAAGGAATTACATTGCTCAGGATATGAACCAAGTGCACATTTTACAGTTTTGGTTGTTCAGTGACATCAACAATTAGAAAGTAATGCCTAATAAAACTCATTTAGGCCATCATGATGTACAACAGAACCATTCTTTACCATGAGGGTAGTGGAACACTGGAACAGGTTGCCCAGGGAGGTGGCTGAGGCCCCATCCTTGAAGATACTCAAGATGAGGCTCAACAGGGTTTTAGGCAGCCTGATCTAATGGAGGATGTCCCTACCTACTGCAGGGGGGGGTTAGATAAGATGACCTTTGGAGGTCGCCTCCAACCCAAACCATTCTATCGTTTTATTCTATGATTCTATTCTTTCAACAGTTTTACCTCACATTTTGAAACCTTCATTCTTTGTTTCTGCTCTTTTACATTTCTTGGAAGTAATACCTCAACAAATAGATACTGTAGCTATTTATGTTTAAGCAAAATCTGCAGGCATATTTTCACTTACATTACTACACTAAGGTATGCAAGGATTTTAACTAAGTCTTGAAGATGGAAAAATAACTCCCTTGTCTTTACTAAGACCTCAGCTGAGACAACTTACTGTTTGTTTGTCTGTCCTGAGGTGAGGAGGTATGACTTCACTCTAGTGAGAAAAAGTCTGAGTGCTCCCTCTGATTTCTGTGCCTTTGAAGTAGGCCTGCGATGAGTCAAGATATAGACTGTTCAGAAGAATGAGGAAAGATTACTCAGAAGGAAGAAAGTCCAGTGTCTGGATTCCTATCTGCAAAGAGGAGGAGTGAAGAAGCAAGCAACCAGCAACTCATTTCCTGCTCATCCCCGATTTTAACTGGGTCTTTTTATCCAAGCGAGAAGTAGCTGGCTGCCCACTTAACACTCGTGCTCTGCTGCTTCTGCACTGGAGAGGGAAGAGAGTGATGGCCCACCATGTTGACTGAATGATTGGGTTGCCTTTGAAGGAAAACAAAGCTGTCCACATGCTTCTGACAGAACCTCCTGCTAGGCACCACTCTGCAGTACATTCCCTGTTCTTTTCTCTCAGGAGATTCTTCATTACCTGCTATTCTGCTTAGTCATAGCTTTACCCTGAAGTCTTTTCAAAATTTATTCCAAGAGATTAAATATGGAAGATTCTGGATACATTTGGTTGAATCTGGTGAGTACCTACCTTTTTCCAGTGTGTGTATGTGTTAATCATAATACTGTAGCTAGTGGTTTTCACAGTGTAGATCTAATACTCAACAGGGCCATCCTGTGTGAAAAACATGCAGAATGAAACCATCTTTCAGAGAAGGTGAGTTTTCACTGACCTCAGGAGAAGTTGCAAATGCTCACCTGTTTTGAAAATCAGGCTGCTTTCAGGGGATCTCATGCGAATAAAAACATCTACAACTTTTGAAAGGGTTCACTTTTAGACATATCATTTTCTTTGCTAGTTAGGAGAAATACTGCTAAGCATGGACTAATACCACACAAAGACCTCAGCATATCCCTTCTTCTCCCCATTTCAGTCCAACACCTGTGCAGTACATTTTAAGGCCCAGCATACAGTGAGTTTGCATAAAATAAATTCTATGTGCTGGTGGCACATCTGTTATAAAGCTTGCCATGCAAAAATTCATTTAGGTTTCCCAAGTGTGATAGCAATAAGAGAGTAAGGAGATGAAAACAAAAGTAAGCTAAAGTCAAAATCAGCACATGATTTACATGGTTTAGCAAAATACTGCTCCTATCAGAGACTGACTGGCTACAGTTTAAATTAACCTATTCAAGAATCAGAGCCAATGTATCATTCCTTAAAATCCCAAGTGCTAGATTATTAGGACTAAAACAAGCTTAAGTCTACCCAGGGCTTTAATCCTACACCTGGCCTGTTAGCAGGAAATTCTCATTTTCATGCAGCAATGTGCTAATTATTTTAAAATGTTGCAGTAAAAATGTTAAATGCATATGAAAGAATGAAATATATATATTAAAACAGAAAGCTATCTACCATCCTTTAAGGGCTTAAGTTAAGCCATATAATATGGTCAGGATACCAGCCTGGGCTCTGCTCCCCCTGGACATGATCCCTGCTCTTAGTGACTCTCAGCCTGGCCCTATCATGCTGAAGGGAGGATGGAGCAGAAGAGAAAAGATTGCAGCACAAAGCACAGCCTTAGCTCTGCCAGCATGTCAAGCACAGGCTGTTAAGAAGAGAAAATGTTTTCTATCAGAATATGAGGGCCCAATTTCTCTGTACAACAAGCACATCTATGTCACACAGAGTCTCAGTTATGGTGCTGCCTATATGCAAGACTGATCTTATTATTCTGGGATCTCTCATTTGTCATCATTACAGTCAGGTTCCTGCAACTCCTTAGGAAACATATTCATATTTCTGATTAACAAATGCTGTGACTTTCCTATTTAATCTATTATTTTGCCTATCCTACCTAATTTCAGGCTTGTCTCTCTACTGGTATTATTTATATGGCATCAAATCAGCTGTGGTAGCTCACATTCCTTTGGCAAAAGTAAGTAGATCTGTCCAGAAAAATGCAAGGTTGCAGCTGAAGCTTGGCTAGTGCAACATATTTACAAGCATCAGAGTTCACCCCAGCTCTTTAGCACAACGTCACACCCTCTTGACAGGTGAGCTCTCATCACACCTGCGCTGCACAGGACACAAGATGCAATGCCAATAAAGTCAGGGCAAATTCTTCTAACTAACAGTTCCTGTTTGTATGGCAGCCATGGAGCCAATAGTCAGGAGCAAGTATTGCATTTTCTCAAGTCGTGCACTTTTTATTTCATCTCAGCAAATCCCACACAGCCGAGGCATTTTTATAAGAATGTGAGCAATTTGGAGCTCTGTGGAAAATGCTGAGTGCTGTCAGATGCAGGCAGAGGAGGGCAGAAGAGAAAAAAATGCATTCCTTTGAACACTAATATAGAAGCCAATTAAGGAATACAACAATAATGAGCAATCATTCTCTCTCATAATGTATGTTGTGCTTTAAAGAGCAGGTAGAGGACTCCCTGAAAACATTAACACGTAATTGAGTGGAGTCCTGTCCATACAGGAATGTTACTTCAAGTATTTTTGATGAGCTGGCTTGAGTGCATTTGCAAAGATTGTTGTGAAGTGGCTGGGCTTTCTTTTTTTGCATGAATGAAATGCAGGCTTGCCAGCCTACACCCTTCAGCTAGGAGCTGCAGCAAGCTCATGAGACGGTTCTGTCCACTTGTAAATCATTTTCCCTCCTTCTCTAATATGATAAGCTTTACATTGTCTGGCCCCTGAGTGCCATCTTCTATTACAGGATCATCTGGATTACACATTATCACTCCTGCTGAATTCTAATGGCTCCCTTTGCAATTCCAATTTGAGTGTGTGTTCCCAGATTCATACCTTTTTTTAGAGCATCACCTCTTTTCCTCCCCTCATATTGTCTTGTAGGTTGTGTTGTGCTCGGTCCTGCACTTAGGTCACAACAGCCTCATGAAACGCTACAGGCTTGGGGCACAGTGGCTAGAAAGCTGCTGGGCAGAAAAACACCTGGGGGTACTGGTTGACAGCTGGCTGAACTTGAGCCAGTGTGCTCAGGTGGCTGAGAAGGCCAAGAGCATATGGCCTGGATCAGCAACAGTGTGGCCAGCAGAAATAGGGAAGTGATTGTCCCCTTGTACTCAGAGTGGTGAGAACACACCTCAAATACTGTGTTCTGTTTTGGGCCCCTCTCTAGAAGAAAGACATGGAATTCCTGGAGCATGTCCAGAAAAGGGCAACAAAGCTGGTGAAGGATCTAGAGAACAAGGCTTACAAGGAGTGGCTTAGGGAACTGGGGTTGTCTGGAGAAGAGGATGCTGAGGGCAGACCTCATTGCTCTCTACAACTATCTGAAAGAAGGTTGTAGTGAAGTGAAGGTTGGTCTTTTCTCCCTAGTATCAAGTGATAGAACAAGAGGAAATGGCCTGAAATTGTGTCAGGGGAGATTTAGGTTGGATATTAGGAAAAAAATCTTTTCTGAAAGATTGGTCAGGCATTGGAACAGGCAGCCCCAGGAGGTGGTGGAGCCACTGTCTCTGGAGGTGTTCAAGAAATGTGTGAAAACAGCATGTTGGGATCTGGTTTAATGGGCATGGTGATCTTAGAGGTCTTTTCCAATCTCAATGATTCTATGATGCTATATCTAGTCCCAACTCCATGACGCTGCCTCAGATATTAGTATTTGAGTGTTTGCCTGTTTCAATGCAAGAGAAAGACATTCCTAAGAAATAGACCAGTGCCACCATATAGCAAAATAGAGCAAAGCAAGAGCACAAGGGATGTGAACAGGACTTCCAGGACTTCTAACCATCCAGAAAAGGATGAACTGTGAAAGATTTCTCCATGGGAAGTCACAGTTGAACCCCAGTACTGTAACACACCCAGGTGATTTACCACAGCTGCCAATGGAAGTCATTTCAAATATTGAGTTGTAGAGATAGTTGTTTGGGTGTTTTTGAACCACTAAACTGAAAAGCAAAGACTGAGATTACAAAAATGCTGTTTAAAATCCAGATAGGTGGTCAGGTTCAAAATGTTGCAGAGGGAAGTATCAAATCTTTTATTGTATCATAGCTCTGAGTCACTAAACCAAGTGGTATCTGGATGCCATCACCAGTGGTGGAAATGAGCTGTATGAACCACGAACCTCATTCCAACCATTTGGCACTGCCTTCCCAGTGTGGTCATTGTGGTGCTCCACAAATGAGAACTCAATCTTCTGTCCTCACCTCATGCTGCTTGACTATGCATTTGGACTTGCTGCCGCTCCTCCTGCCACTCAAATAATGTGGCAGCACAGCATGAGTTAAAGCGAATGCAGATCACAGGGCAGGCCTATTTATTGCAACAATGGATGCAGGGAAAAAAGCAAAAGCAAATATACTTTTGGTCACAGTTTGTTCAAAGCTCTTTAGCTCCTTTCACGTTTTATGAGACTAATTACCCAAACAAAACATTTCAAAATGCCGAGAATATAAGAAACTCATAATCAGATCTTTAGCAACATAACTTTCTTGGGTTCAGGCCAATTGCTCTGAAGTCTGCTCCCTTCTAGTGCACCCAATGCTGACCTCTGTATGTTATAGGAGCTCTTAAGGCAGAGACAGAACTGCATTTTACTATGCACAGAGCAAAGCAATGCAGCCTTCTTGTCCGCTTGTCTGCATGGTGTCTCACTTCTGCAGTTGAATGTATTTCATTCATATGCATATGAATATTGAAAATATCCATACATTTATGAATAATATGTACTGAACCTGCATATATTTCTTTAGTGAAACAGCATATCTTCTATGCAATGCTGCATATCCTTCTGATTTATCCATTGCCTTTTTCATTTAGACTTTTTCTCATCACTTGGATGAGAAAGGTGACTTCAAGGTAACACTGCTACAGAGATGCACGCAGAACTGCAAATCTGAATTCTGTTACAATTTGCCTCTCATGCACCCAATGTCTTCTTAAGATCTAGAGCACAGGTCTTGTGAGAAGTGGTTGAAGGGCTGGCAGTTGTTCAGCTTGGAGAAAAGGAGTCTCAGGGGAGATCTCATTGCTCTCTACAACTGCGTGAAAGGAGATGGCAGCAAGGTAGGGGTCACTCTCTTCTTCCAAGGAGCAAGCAATAGGACAAGAGGAAACAGGCTCAAGTAGTCCCAGGGAAGGTGTATTTTGGATAATAGGAATAACTTCTTCCCCAAAAGGTTTGTCAAGGCCTGGAATAGGCTGCTTAGTGCAGTGGTGGAGTCCCCATCCCTAGAGGGATTGGAGAGCCATTTAGATGTGGTGCTGAGACATATGGATTAGTGGTGAATTAACAGTGCTGGATTAGTGGTTAGAGTCAATGATCTTGGAGGTCTTTTCCAGCCTTTACAATTTTATAACGCTATGATTCCTTCCTTCCCATTCCAACAACAGCACAGGATTTCTACAGAAAGGAGATTCAGAGTGGGAAGCATCTTATTTAGTTACACAGTGCTGGGTTCTCTGAGAACATCCATTTCCTAGGGAAGCCCAGACTAGAAAAGCAGATGGGAATGACATTCCAAAATTGAGGAGAAAAAAAAAAAAGAAAAAGAAGAAGAAGAAGAAACCTATCATCATTGGCATCAGGTTCAGTGCAGAACTGACAAATATTTGCAATTTGTCTCTGGCAAACTTAGGCACCATTGTGATGACGATCATGAGCACTGCAAGCTGCTTGATACATAAAAAGTGTTTCAAAAAAAGAAAGGGATAGGAAGGAGAAGTCCAAGGATCCTGTGAATGGATTGCAACACAGGAACCAGAAGGCTAAAAAGGAGCTGGAAGGACACTGGTGACAACTTATGGTAACTTTCACACGAGTGTCTTGATTCAGAGGAGTTTGGAACAAGGAAAACAACATACAGGAAGATTTGCTGCAAACTAAGAAGGAAACAGACCTCTGAAAAATATTAGGATGTTGCACCACAAGCTCAAGTGTATCCTGAGGTTAACAACAGTAGTGATAGCTTCCCAGATGTCCCCACTGCACCCTTTCCAGAAATCAGGAGTGATTCCTGTTTTCATTTGCAAAGATAAGTGCACTTAGCAGATAAGGTGCACTGTGCTGGAGTTATGCTGAGTAAGTAAAGCTTAGCATGAAAAAACTGTCTGAGGCATCCCATTAAAGTTCTTATTTTCCCCTAATAACACAAAAATGTTAACAAAGATGCATGTCTCCCATATCTTGTAATACATTATTTTTTCACCACTGTATTCTCTCATTTAAGAAAGAGCAGGGCAAATCCCTTGTCCTGTCTCCTTGAGCAGGATAGACAACACCTCCTTCTCTCATGGATTTCAAACAGAACATGGTGAACATCTGCCACTTGCAGCAAATATTGATCAGAATGTTTTTAAGGCTCCTCCACCTGCCCTTCAATTTCCCAACAAAGCCCTTCATTATTATTCTACAGTTATTCAGAGCAGTCATACAGTTCCCTTCTCCAACACATTTGCCCCATAAAAGGCATCATTAGCCAGAGAAGCAGAAAGATGTCTGGATCTCCCAGAGCGACAGAAAGAATAGACATATGATTAACATCCATTGCAGTCTGGGGAGTGATTCTTATTTTTGTTGCAGTAAATAAGGCTGAATTCCAAAATAACCTGTCACCAATTATTGTATATCATTCTGCATTAGTATCTGTGAACCTTCCACAATAATCAACGAAGCTAGAAAAAAACATTTTTGTTTCCTGTTTCTGAAACCCAGCTTTCAGTCTGAAATGTAGACATGTGTCCAGGCATTGTTTCTAGCACCACTGGATCATGAACTTGCCAGATGTTGAAGTATTTCCTCAGTACCAGCACACTGAAACACACATATAATATGTATTGCCAGTACACACTGGCAGATCAGCATTGATACAGTGAGCAGTGAGCCAACTGGATCACTGGCAAGCACCAAAGCACTGATGGATCCCTCTTGCTGATGCAGAAGTGCTGCTGTCTTGGGCTTCTGTGGTTGAACATTCAGACTGCAGTCTGTGCAAATGCTTTGCAAACTTTACTATCTTGAAGTCACAGCCTAATTGCTCCTCATCTCAACCAGGCATGGGAATTACTCAGCCTCTGCCTCCTCCTTTTCTGTCAGCATCAGTTCTCCACCATCACATCTCTTTCAGTGTCTGCTGCATTTCCTCCATACAGCTTGGCAGCCATTTGAAATGGTGGTGGAGTCTAGACCTACTAGAAGAGTCCTGAAAATAGCTTGTTTTCACCCCATACTGCAGAATCTCAGTAGATTCCTTTATTTGTTCCACAAGACAGCAACCATGGAGCATTGCCTGGGGGAGCACCTCAGCATGTGGTGAGAATCATTGCCCAGCAGCGTGTATGCAACAAATCTTGGGGAGATGGGGCTGAAACACAGTTTTTACTCTGGCTAACAGAGAGTTTTTACTCTGGTTATTTATCTGTTCTGTGTTATCTCTCAGAGTTTTTACTCTGGCTGTTTCCAAGAAAAAGCATTCTGAGAGCTTTTGCCTTGTAGATATGGAAATGATTTCTTAGAGACAGCCTTGCTCAGTTATCATCAGACCTATTCAAAACAAATGGAAATCCATATATTTCCAAAAGCAAATAAAGTGTTAAAATGTGGCCATGTAAGACCAGTCTAATGGAAACAGCTACAAGAATTGCAAGAAAGCAATTAAATTAGAGACATTTAAAATTAATTTAGGGACATTTAAAATTAAAATTAATTTAGGGACATTTAAAATCTTACCATAGCCATGTGATGGCCTAGTGAATTACACATATCAGATTAAAGCAGAGGTGGAAGCAGGGCTATGGATAACCTTCAGTAATATCAGCCAAAGTAATCTTCAGGCATGTAGAAATTGTTTCTATGCCTGTGGCAGGGCGGTTGGAACTAGATGATCCTTGTGGTCCCTTCCAACCCTGACTGATTCTGTGATGCTGCTGAAATTCGTGTTTGGGCTATGAACAGACTCTTTCTAAGGGAAAGACTCCTCAGAATTTACTTAATCAACAGCTTCAACTCCAACCTAGAATCACACCTTTTAGATGTATTATTTTTAATGGTTCTGAGTAGTTGTTTTTATTCAGCAGGAAACATTGCCAGATATTAGGTCTGTCAATAATGACATGACTTATAAAAGTTACTTCCATAATGAGTACTTATGGAACCTGATAACTTGTATGTAGGTTGATCTGAAAATGTTAAAGCTATAAACTTTCTGAGAAATACATTATTTTATGTATTTATTCACCTGAATTTGATTAGTATGTACCTATATATATATATGTATATACAACAGCTGGATAAACATACAGAGAAATGTGGGATTTATCACATATATATATGTTTATATTCTATTGTGTGTTGTGTTTTCAAAAGAACATTGCATTTGTGCTCTCCTGTCGAGAATACTGCTGAAAACACCATTAATTTTTATGCAGACTTGAGTCCTGCTTACATCCAGAGGTGGTAAAGTTAATTGATAGTTCTCCTGTTGTGTATACAGTTATATCAATATAAAACTTAATATCAATATAAAACTTAATATGCACAAGGTAATGTAGCTTCAAGAGGAAGAATAAGCTATGTCAAGACAAGGAACTTTACTGTTAGCTGACATTGCACAAGGCTGTACCGGTATAATGCTTCAGCCAAAAACACAAAAGCGAAGAAGAAAAACTCAGCCTGTGAGAGGTTGGGAAAGAAAAAAATACCAAAAAAAAAAAAAAGAATAAAAAGAATGAAAGGATGAAAGGGTGAAAGGGGGGGGGGGGGGGGGG
>WAAF01006422.1:0-35677 GCA_013400475.1 Tricholaema leucomelas | reverse complement strand
CCACCCGCCCGCCCCCGCCGGCCCGGCAGCCACCGCCGCACCGGGCAGCGTGAGGGAGAGCCGCGCACACGCACCGCGGGCTGGGCAGGGAGGAGGAAGGCGGGTGAGTGCGAGCTGAAGGCCGGGCCGGGAAAGGAAGGAGGGAGGGAAGGAGAAGCAAGGAGGAGGCGGGGGGAGCCGGGCCGCTCTGCCTACTAGAGCGCCGAGGCTTCGCCGGGACGGCGCAGGCCTCATCCCACCTCCCGGTGCTAGCCCCGGCGGCGGGGAAGACGCGCCGGGCCTCCGCCGTGCTCTAAGTGCGCTCGGCCATGTGGGGAGGGCGAGGGGGCGAGCGGGCCGCCGGGAAAGGAGGCTCTCCCTGCCCGGAGTAGGCTTTATTGATTTCCTCCTTGCCGCCCCGGCACTACGGGGAAGCCCTTGGGCCGGGCCACCGGTCGGGGCACGGGGGGACAGTGCTCCGAGAGCCGCTCGCGTCTGCCGGGGGAGGCCGGCGCGACCGAGTGCGGGGATCGCAACGTGATTCACTTAGAATTTGCGTGGAAATTTCCTCTCTCCTCTTCTTCCTCCTCTCTGGAGCCAGGCTCCATTTGTTCTTCTGATATGCACTNGGGAGAAAAAAGGCAAAAAAAAAAGAGTAAGGGAGGGAGGTGGTGCGGAGGTGCCCTGCTACAAGACGGGGCTGGCAGGATGGCGCGATGGTAGGACACCGCAGGGGCACGGTGCCGCTCTCCTGGCGTGTGAGGGAAATAATGAGCTGGCAGAAACCATTGCCGATGTTGAATTTACTGGAGCTGAATCCAGTGGCGAGCGACGGCTGCCCGGGTTGACAGGGTATCTCCGCCCTAGGCGGTACAGCAACAACAGCAAGTCTGAAGCGGGGATAGACAGGGCCGCTTAGACTTGGCGCGGGAAAAAAAACAAACCCAAACCGAAAACAAAACAAAAAACAACAAAGAAAAATCAACGCGCATGAAAAAAACTAATATGCAAGCCAATGCTGTAAACGTGCGCAGGTTTAACGGCCAGCAACAGGTGGCTGAACTTGCAGCGGGTTTACAGCCCAGGACGCAATGGGGCGCCGGGTTGGCCCTGCCTAGAGGGGGGTGGGAGGTAGCGTTATGCTCGCAGCAACGGTGCGGGAACGGTGCTTCGGACGCCACTCTCCTTGCCCGGTCCGGGACCGCAGAGCGGCTGCCTTCTCCCGCGCTACCCGCGCCACCACCGCTGCCTACAAGTCCCGTCATGCTCAGCGCCGTCGCTGCCGTTGCGCTCCGTCTTCCCCTCCCGCCGCTCTTCCCCGCCCACTGACGGTGGCGCAAGCGCAGGAGAGGCGGCGTCCAGGGCAAGTCTCCCTAATGTAAGATGGTGGCCGGGCTGGCAGTGGAGCGCCCCGAGCTCGGAGATTACCCGTCTCTAGCGTAAAGGTCGTCGGAGCAGCCGCTCAAGCGTCTGGACGGCCGCCGCCGCAGGTCCCGCCCCAGGAGCGTCGCTGCGGTTTTCTCCCCTCCGCTTCTCTCTTTTCTCGCCGCCTCTTCTCTTTCCCTCCCCACCCTTCTCCTTCTCCCTTCGCCTCCTTCCCCGCACGCTCACCCACCCCCCCCCCCCCCCCCCCCCGCCCCGGCGCCCCCGCCCCCCCCGGCCGCGGTCGGGGGAGCGCGCCCCCCNGCCGCCCCGGCACTACGGGGAAGCCCTTGGGCCGGGCCACCGGTCGGGGCACGGGGGGACAGTGCTCCGAGAGCCGCTCGCGTCTGCCGGGGGAGGCCGGCGCGACCGAGTGCGGGGATCGCAACGTGATTCACTTAGAATTTGCGTGGAAATTTCCTCTCTCCTCTTCTTCCTCCTCTCTGGAGCCAGGCTCCATTTGTTCTTCTGATATGCACTACTTTTTTTTTTTTCCTTCCCCGAGAGAGGCAAACAGATGGTAAATGGCAGCCTTTTAGTTCTTGTGTTATTTCGGACAGTCCGTGTAACCTCCCGAGAGTTGTTTGTCGGTAGAATAACCGGTGCATAACTTTCTGTCTCCTACTTGCGAAATACTCGAAGCTATTTCCATTTTGTGCGTTAGCAGAAGTGAATGACAAGGCTGTGTATGGGTTCTCATCCTACTTCCAGCGACGGTCTTACTGCTCTACTTGGCAGTCTGAAAGTGAGCTGTCGATGCCTGCGTCTGTACAGTAAAAGGGGAAGGGAAAATATGCAGGATAATTATCTAAAAAATGCGTTGTTACCGTCCCTGAAAAGATTTAATTGTCCATGGCTTCTGTATTTGTTTCAGTATGGTAATATCAAGCATGTAGTTCAGAGGAGAAGCAATTCTCTCTAGAGCATATGTTAATGTAAGCAAAACCCATCAGCTAAAGCAGTGGAAACTCAAGGCCTGCAGATGTTAGCTTGCTTCTGTCCAAAAGTTTTAGAAGTTAGCGTTTGCTGAGCCTGTAGAGATTTCCACCTTACTGTGTTTTAACTGTCTGTATTTTGTTTTAGTTTGAAAATGTCTGGACTTGAGCATCTCTCTACTTCTGACTTCATATTCTTGTTAACCTGATGACTGGCACTAACGGAAGAGAAACTTGCACCAAAGATGAATATGTGGAAGAATGAAAGTCCTTCCAGCTCCTTTCTCTGCCTGCTTTACAGAAAGGGGAAAAAAAATCAGAGTTGTGGAGAGCAGACAGTAAAATAGCTGTTTGGCTCAAGAGGGTGAACTAGCTTCACATGGTCTACTAATACTGAAATTTACACTTAGTTTCTTAGCACTCCTCTAATAATGTAGTAAAGTAACACATGGCCTGGGATTCAGGTGTGTTTGAGATTCTGTGGCAGACTTTTCCATTTCATAAAGAAGATGAGCTTGTGCAAGTGTTCAGAAATGCTTGGCAGTTGAACTTGGCTGGATTGCAAACAAAGTTCATTCTAGGAGAAAGGATTGTTTTGGAAAGGAGGGATCCAGTGATAAAATGATCTCTGCTTTTAACTTTTGTGTTTCTTCAGGTGCCTCTTTGTTAGCTTTTAAAATGATGAGCTCTGGTGGAATTGTTTTTACAAGAGAAAAGGTGGTGACTGTCAGAAATAATGCTCTATTAGTTTCTTGGTACCTTGTCTTCAGAAGGTTTAAGAACAGCTACCTATACAGTGCCCACTAAATAAAAGCTTTGTGTTAAAGAAGTTGGTGAGAGAATATATACAAGTATATGGCTTTTTAATGTAGTCAAAATACTCATTATAAACAGATACATCTTGTCCTTCATGCTGTTGTTCAGGAAAGTTAGGATATTGAGCGCAATGTTTTGAAATTACCCTGACTGAGATCTTTAAATATGGGCCCTAAAGGTGTAACTCTGACAACTGTTTCTCAAAATTCTGCCGACCTCGTTGGTATAAGTGAGATAATTTCCAGTAGTGTTTTGTAAGCACAGGTAACTGCAAGTGGCTGATTGCAGATTGCATCTTAGGCCTTGGACAACTAAATTCACTGTTCTGGTAAGATGTAGCTGATCCCTAGGTCTTTCCACATGTTTGAAGGAAGTTACTTGCTCAGCAAGTCCCCTAGGATCAAGAGTTCTTGCATTTTCGCACGGTGAATGCTGTCATAGATTGTACAAACCACTTTTTGTCCCACTTGCAGTTGTGTGGTATTGCTGAGAGCTTAAGTGCATAATTTACCTTGCTTGAATGTCTTTGAGTGTTTCAGCTTTTTAAAGATGTTGGTGCTTGCTTTTGCTTTCTTGTGTGTATCTTTCTACCTGCTTTGTCCTGTTTTGTTGTGTAGAAACAGCATGAGAAATCGCAGCTCAGGAGGCAGAGCCTCATCTCTCCGGGTTCCTCTTTTCTGCTTCTTGGAGAATAGTCCTGGAATTTATTTCCTGCATGAGATTGATTAACATTTTAACAGCTGTAAACGTCAGACTTGAAAAATGAAGTATAACAGAAAATGGTTTGGCATAGCTGGAGATGCTTCTCAGACCTTCTGGTTCTCCTAGAAAGCAAACTGGGAGGGCAGTGCAAGTCCTAGAGTGATTTGCCGTTGGAATGGACTGCCCAGGGAGGTGGTGGAGTCACCGTCCCTGGAGGTGTTCAAGAAATGCCTGGATGAGGCACTTAGTGCCATGGTCCAATTGACTGAATAGGGCTGGGTGCTAGGTTGGACTGGATGATCTTGGAGATCTCTTCCAACCTGGTTGATTCTATGATTCTGTGTGCATCTTTCCATTAAGCCATTTGGGTCAATTAGGTTCACATTTACGTCAGGTTGGGTTTTGTTATTCTGTGATATGCTTGATTTGGTCAGGTGGCATTTTTCTTGTGTGAGCTTGCAAAGGGGATCCTCAGTGTCCTATCAAAGATTCTGCTGATTTAGTGAACATTTAGAATGCGTTTTCTTGACTTCTGACTGCCTGTTACTAGACTGGCTGCACCAGCTTAAAGGAAAGAATTAGTGTTTAAACTAGTTTACACATAGTTCTAAGATCAAGTAGGTTTTGTTCTGTGATGTTTTGTTGGTTTCTTTCTTCTCCTTGTCTGTTCTGGGAATATGACAATTCCAAGGTATTTCTTCTAGGAGTCTGTAATTTAAGTGGTGCTTATAGGTGTTTTCTATACACACATGCACAAAGCAATGCATTCATAAAGCCTGTGTGTAAGACAGTGGGACAATTTGAGGATGCCTGCCTCCAAAACCATCAGGAAAGTACAGGCCAAGAGGATGGTACTTGTCCCTTTCTGCCTTCCCTGAAAGTTTATGGTTTTATCCTGGAGCAGAACGTGTTAATTTTATTTTCATGATGATTAATCATTTCTGTACTTTTATTACATAATTCATCAATTGCTGGCTTACAAAGTGGGGAAAGGTGGATTTGGGTCAGCATAAGGGGGATTTTTGTCTTTCGGTCACTGAGTTAAAAATAAAGGTGGATGTAATGATCAAGCAAACATGCTACTGAGCTTGGTGGAAAGGGAGCTTAGCTTCTAGGTGAGGCTTGTTCTCTGAGCAATGCTGTCTGCTTTTGATCAAGTTCTGTTTTCTTGTGAGGAAAATCTTCAGCTATCTGTGAATGAATTTTTTTTTTTTAACATACTGTGATCCTAGCATCAGTTTCATCTCTCTTGCTGCTGTCTTGAGAAGAGTAGTTGCCTAATATGAAGTAGATTCCAGTTGACTGCCATGTCTTATAGAAAGGAACCGTACTTCTGTGTGCCTTCCTTGTGGGATAGAGAGTCTCCTCTTGTAGTGCAGATTCTTGGGCTGTCCACACCAGGACTTCAGGTGTTTTACTCAGCATAGCTTAGCAATCCTTGATTGCTGGAAGGTGCCATTGCAATATCTTCTGTTGGATTGAAAGTATTAGTTATTAGCAGTAGGAATTTGAAGTGGCATTTTTTGATTGGGTTTTGGTTGGGTTTTTTCAAGAGATTAAGTGGATGGAGAAAGAAACTGTCAAAATGACAGTGCACTTCCCTTTCTTGACTTAGAACAACTTGTAATAATTCTTCAAATTCTGAGCAGAAGCACAGGAACTTGGAGGAATGACCAAAAGACTTGACAGAAGTGAGAGCATCCTATGGTTTTCAAGTACTGCTTCATCCGCAGTTTTACTTCAGCACCTTTTTAGGCCTTGTTTGTGGTAGATTGCAAACTAATCTTACATTTTGGACTACTGAACTCTAATATTCCCCTTGCTTAACAGAAGGGGTTTCTACTTCTCCTGGTGTGGCTGTTCTTAAATGTTTTTCTCTATCTAAGATTTGATACAGAAGAGCAGTAACTAAAAGGGTAGCAATCTCTCTCTTAGCAGGACAAAATGCACTGCATGGAAAGACTCACTACCAGTTTCCCAGCTTAATGTGGTGGAAAAATAGGAAGCTGGGCAATTTGTTTTGGGAACACTGAATTCAACAGATGAGACTTTTTGGAAGGCAGGCAGCCTTTTCTGTTTTAATTTTTATAGTTTCTATCACCACTGTAGATTTAATGTGAATACTGTTTGAATGGTGCATATTTACTTTTAGTTGGAAGATCCACAAGCTCAGACACAGAGTGTGAAATACTGTACTTGAAGTAAGTTAATTACTTCTAAACCAGTTTCTTATACATGTTACAATAACTTTGCCACCTAACAGAATTTGAGTGTGGGAATGGAAGGAAGTACTTTAATTGTATTTGTATGTGCTCTGGAACTGCCTGCCTGAGGGAGTTAACGATAGAAGTTTTGATGAAGGTAGTGTCCCGGGTAGGTAAGCATGTGGGAGCTGCTGCTCACAAAAATGAGGTGGGGAAAGAAGTATTTAGCAGTAATCACTGAATGTATGGAGAAAGTGTTCATCTACCTCTTTTCCCTCATCTTTTCTCTAAATATAATGAAGGAAGATAGGTGTATGGAGCTATAGCTGTGCCTGTCAGTTAAAGACCTAAAGCTTGTCTGTGATCTGTACCTTAGGCTGTTGGACGTTGCAAAAATAGAAGCTATTCCCTTTCTTTGAATAGCTGCTGCTTCACTACATGTGACTTCTTCCTCTTTTATTGAATGAAATCTAGAATGAGTCTTCAGTATCTCATTCATAAAAAGTGTCCTCTGAGAGCTTCTAAACTAGCATAAAATGAAAGGCCAAAACTTGCTAGGTCAAAACTAGTGTTTATAGGTCAGCTTGCTTGATAGTTCCTTTGAATGCTTTTCCCTCAATCTGTGTGAACTGTAGGATCCTCTAAATTGCTGGAGTTCTGTTAAAAGCATGGGTCTGAATGTGAGGCCCAGTAATCCAATTTGTCTAGTGGCTTAATCTTTCTGCCATTTGTCATAGAACTGCTGCTTCTCTGAAGTAGCCTACTTACATGTGTTTGTGTTGGTTGTTTAGCAGGTTGATTCCCTTTTCATAAGGAGGTAAGCTTTCCTTTCACAAAACTTCATCTTAGGTTGAAGGTCAATGAAGTTATAACTGAGGAACCACGTTTGAGAAATTACAGCTTCTTTCCTGTCTTTGAAAGCTGCTTTGCTAATCCTTTCATTTAGTAAAGCATATATTTAACATATTAATGTTGTGGTTTCACAGTTAGTAGCAGACTGGTTCTAGGACGTCAGGTGGCAAGTCTGAGACTAGAGGATAATCACTGGTTTTCTTTTACATAACTGTTGGTGTGTGTTGAAAATGTGGTAGAACAGCTGGGGAATTTAAGAAAACACCAGCTCCTGTACTCATCAAGCTGTCTTCTGCACATGGGTGGTGTCGTCATCTGGCTGGATTACGCTTCTGGTTTTGTCTTCAATGGTAGTTGTAGGTATGCTTCAGAGTAGGTTCATTCTCATGTTTTCACCTGTGGTTTCCTGCTCCGATTGAGTTCTTTCAGAAACGGTAATTTCTTAATTCTTTTGCTCGTGGTCTCACTCTGATTTGACCTTGAAGTTCATGATTGCTGGGGATGGGACTGGGTCATCCCTTGAGTGAGAACTATCACTCTGGTTACTACTACATAAATACATAGCACGGTGAAACTTGGTAAGAACCAGCTGTGGTCTGTGACCATATGACTCTGAAAGTGTTAAGAAAGCACCATACCTCAGTTCTGTAGACAGCAGTCACTTTTTCTCTGGGAAATAACTAACTGATTTCCAGTTTGATGATGAAAAACTACCATCCAATGACGTTTGTAAGAAAATCTGCAGTGGCATGACATTAGTGTTTTGATCTTAGTTATGCAGAGTATAATTAAAGTGTAGAATCAGAAAACAGACACAAGTAAAACCCTTTTTGTGGCCTCACTGATAATTAACACTTACCATGAGTCTTTGTGTGTATATATATTAAACTATTGAGTAGAGGTGAAGCAAAATTTGTTTTCAAAGACACTTAATTGATAGGATGAGGTGAGAGAGGTTTTCTTTTGGCACTTGCAGTGCTGTTGTCATCCATGCTTAATAAATGCACTACTTATTGGTAGAGAGGAGGAATCTCTCAACCTGCTGTCCCTGCTGTAGTCTGTGTGTCAAAGAGTGGTGAAGGTAACTTCCAGAGAGGTGCAATGCAGCATTTTTTGGCAGTGCCACTTTTTGAGTGACTTACAGTTGGCTCAAGAAAGCTCCTACCTAACATACAGAAGTACAAGACAGGAGATGGACCAAGTGTCACTCAGTGGATATAAAGCCAAATATAAAATAAATATAAAGCCATATATGTCTCCAGTTCTGGGCACCCCAGCTCAAGAAGGACAAGGAACTGCTGCAGGGAGTCCAGCACAGGGCCACTAAAATGATTACAGGACTGGAACATGTCTCTTGAGGAAAAGCGGAAAGCTGAGTCTGTCTAGTCTGGAGAACAGGAGGCTGTTGGGGAAGATCTTGTTGATGCTTACAAATATCTAAGGGCTGCATGTCAAGAAGAGTCTTGCCCTATCTTCTCAGTGGTCCCCAGTGTCAGGACAAGGCTAATGGGCATAAACTTGAACGTAAGAAGTGCCATCTAAACATGAGAAGTAACTTCTTTTCTTTGAGGGCAGCACAGCATTGGAGTAGGATGCCCAGGGAGGTGGTGGAGTTTCTGTCTCTGGAGACTTTCAAGGTCTGTCTGGATGTGTTCCTATGGGATCTGCTTTAGGTGGTCATGTGCTGGAAGGGAGGTTGGACTTGTTGATCATCAGAAGTCTCTTCCAGCCCCTACCATTCTGTGATACTAGAAAGCATCCGCACTAATAGAGCCAACATCAGCATAAATATTTCTGAGATCTCCTTAATATTGCCCTTGTTTTGTTCTGCTTTTTGGAGAGACTTAGGTCTAACAGCCAATTCTTTGTTCTCTTAAGGCAATTATTTGAGTTTCATACAGGTCCTGGTTAGTTTGCATCTCACATGAGTTTAGGGTTCTCCAAAGGAAAAGCAATCAGCTGTTCTTGATCATTAACTGACTCTTGGTATTAAAAAGTTAGGAGGAAGTTCTTCACAGAGAGAGTGATTTGCCATTGGAATGGGCTGCCCAGGGAGGTGATGGAGTTGCCATCTCTGGAGGTGTTCAAGCAAAAACTGGATGAAGCACTTAGTGCCATGGTGTAGTTGATTGGATAGGGCTGGGTGATAGGTTGAACTGGATGATCTTGGAGGTCTCTTCCAACCTGGTTGATTCTATGATTCTGTAATATTTAAAGGATATGCTGGACAAGTGCATTTGTAGTCAACTTGAACTTCTGTGCTTTTTATAGCATAAATTCATCCTAGAGTGACAGATTTTTTTTTTGAGATTTAATTCATTGCTTTGTACATATCAGAATGACTCCTGAGCTTCACCTGCTTGTGTTAATGCTGCTCCTTATAGCTGAGGTCGTGGTAGAAGGAATTTATCTGAAACCAGTACTACACGTCCTACTTAAGGTGGCCAGCGCCAGAACGAGAGGACACAGCCTCAGGCTGCGCCGGGGGAAGTTTAGGCTTGAGGTGAGGAGAAAGTTCTTCACTGAGAGAGTCATTGGACACTGGAATGGGCTGCCCAGGGAGGTGGTGGAGTCGCCGTCCCTGGGGCTGTTCAAGGCAAGATTGGATGTGGCACTTGGTGCCATGGTCTAGCCTTGAGCTCTGTGGTAAAGGGTTGGACTTGATGATCTGTGAGGTCTCTTCCAACCTTGGTGATACTGTGATTAAGTTTGTGGAAGCTGATGCTGATTTTTAGAGTATTTTACTAGCTGGCTGTGGTTTAGAGTACTAAATTAATTTTCTCCTTCTGCACAACCTTTTTAGAAAGTGACCTGAAAAACTATGTCCCCAGGATACCTCATAATGCTCTTCCTTTCCCCTTTTTTCTTTAAGACAGTTGCTTTGTATGTGACTCTCTAGAATTTTACAACAGCATATAGATTATATTCAAGCAGATAGATGTTCTCTTCCCCACTGAGAAAAAGGTGCTTTCCTGAATGCAGGTCCTGATCTTTCTCAAGTTTCTTCTATAGTAACAAATACATGTTTCTCTGCAAAGTAGAAGCGGAAAATTGTAGCTTGGGTACCAACTATGTGGGAATTGGGATTTATGATGGGAGTGAGTATTGCACAGAACTACTGCCTTTCTGGATTTATAGCAGGGGTGAAAAGTGAGTGATGGAAAGATTCCTTGCTCCTAGGTTAAATGTTTGAACTCTGGTTGGCTTTTTGAAATAAACCTCAGTTTTTCTGCAGACATAAAAAGGATGTCTGCAGTGAAGCTGCAACTTACTGTGACCAGTTTTAGACTCGAGTATGTGTAAGTGGTCGCACCTTGCTGTTGTTAATTGGTGAATCCTTAAAGCTTTCTAGTTTTCATCCCACTGGGGAGTGCAACCTGTATTTGAAGGCAGTGGTGCAAGATTCTTATCTTTTTAACTGCTCTGTCTAGGTAATAAATAACAACTTGTGAATAATTTTAAGCTGATCCTTAATTTCTTCCCCATAGGAACAGAGTTTAGTTCCTTGTAGTGTAACTTTTACCCTTGGGATAGTCTTGGGGTTGCAGTTTTCCACCTTCCTTTTCATTTGAATAGCTTTTAGAATTTCTTTTCCTTATTTCTGGCTGACAAAGTGAGCCAGAATCAATTTTTTTGAGAGCTGTTGCCTAAAATACTTAGGCTTTTAGATCTGAGCTCTGATTTTTGTTGTGATGGCAATCTGACTGGCTAAAGAATACTTAAAAGAATGGTAATCCTTCACCTTCTGAAAGGTGTATTTTATAGAAAACTAGAATATGTGCTGCAACAGTAGAAAGGTTAGTGGCTGCTTCTGAAGTAAATTTTACCCTGAAATTCCTAACCTTTTTCATTCTTGTTCCAGCAGTGTCTTTAAGGTGTGTTAGATTCAGAAGTACAACTCAGGAGAAAAAGTGAGCATGGGAGAGAGATTTAGGGCTTTTGTCCTTTTCCAGTTCTACATTTGTGAAGTGGTGGTGTTTCTGGGGGCTGTTTTCTCCCCCTCCCCAGGTAGAATACTAAGTGAAGTAAAATAAGCATTCCATTTAGAAGCCACCAACAATCCAAAAGTGTGACTGAGTGTGCCAACGACCATGGTAGATAAGCATATGTACTGTTGACTCGCATGTCAGTGAATCCTTTTGAAGTAGCATTGTTCTCCTCTATGTTCCAAGCAGACAGTGTCCTAAGCACAGTATTCTTACTTTCTGTACTTCAACTGAGCTTTGAGTCAAGATTTTTCTTCAGCCAAGAGAACCAATAGATCATTGGATTTGTTTGATAATACATTTAATTAGCTAACAGGTGGATAAAACACAAAGTATCTCTAAATTGCAGACACACTTTATTGTCTTCAACTGTTACAGAATTCCAGATTTTTAGAGAAGCTTTACCCTTTGACATTTTCAGCATAAAACAAGGTCTGATTTCCTCCTGCTTAATGATGGTGCCACAAATTTAGAGACAGGATATGTACTATATTGGCAATCAGCTTCACCTTCCAGGTATACATCAAGCAAGCTGAAATGCTTCATATGTATTATTTCCATCAGGCTTTGCAGTTACTGGTCGCAGAGGCAAATACTTAAGTTGCTTTTGTGTTGATCTAGTGGAAGGTGTCCCTGCCTGTGGTCAGAACTAGATGATCCTTAAGGTCCCTTCCAACCCTGACAATTCTGTGAAAGATGCTAAATTGGAGTACCTCAGTGTAGGTGTTGTGTCCCTGTAAAGTAGAACTGGGCTTGTATACATGAACTTCTGTTGTAACTTTGCAGTTCCACTGCAAAGCCTTCAATATAGGAAGGGTGTGAACCTGTTTGAGTGGGTCTAGAGGAGGGCCACAAAAATTATCAGGGTGTTGGAGCACCTCTGCAATGAGGACAGACTGAGGGAGCTGGGGGGTTGTTCAGCCTGGAGAAGAGGAGGCTCTGAGGAGACCTACTAGCAGCCTTCCAGTACCTGAAGAGAGCCTACAAGAAGGATGGAGAGAGACTGTTTATAAAGGCCTGCAGTGGCAGGACCAGGGGCATTGGCTTCAAACTAGAGAAGAGCAGATTTAGTTTGGATGTTAAGAACAAGTTCTGTACCATGAGAGTGGTGGACCACTGAAACAGGTTGTCCTGGGAGGTGATTGGGGCCCCATCCTTGGGGATATTCAAGGTGAGGCTTAACGGGGCACTGGGCAACCTGATCTAGTTGAGGATGTCCCTGCTGTCTGCAGGGGAGGTTGGTCTAGATGACCTTTGGAGGTCCCTTCCAACCCAGAGCATTCTATGATTCTATCATGTTGTTTTGCACACTAAAACTGTTATTGTGCAACAGTAGTTTTTATGTCAAGGAATTATTTGCATAAAGCTTTGCACTTGAATATTGCAAATATAAACTCAGCTCTCTGATTCAGACACACTTTGTAATTTGATGATAGTTGATAAATCTATTCCATTGGGTAAAGTTTGCTACTTAAATGTAGGATCAAGGCCTTAATTTATAGTATTTTATATTTCTGCCTTGAGCAGTGCCTAAATGCAGTTAATTTCGAATGCATCACTATGTTGCCTTGGGTTTAAAAGGGAAAGTATAGGCAAGTTCATAGAATAGTAGAATGGTTTGAGTAGAAAGAGACCTTAAAGATCTAGGTCCAAGGCCCTTGCCATGGGCAGGGACAGTTTCCACTTAGACCAGACTGGTCAAAGCACCGGGTCACATACACTTCCAGAGAGGGAGTATCAACTTCCCCGGACAGTCTGTTCCAGTCTCTCTTCACTCCCTCAGTAAAGAATGTCTTCCTAACACCTAAATCTCCCCTCTTTCAGTTTAAAAATGTTAGTCCTTTTGTTATCGCTGCACTCTGACAAAGAGTTTCTCCCAACCTTTTCTGTAGGCTCTATTTAAGTACTGGAAGGCTGCTTTAAGGTCTTCCTGGAGCCTTTTCTAGGCTAAACAATCCCAGCTCTCCAGCCTGTCCTTACAGGAGAGGTGTTGCAGTGCTCTGATCTTAGTGGTCGTCCTCTGGGCTTGCTTGAGCAGGCCCACGTCTTTTTATACTGGAGACTATAGTTAGTTATTCAACTAATGCTCTGTCTCCAAATATTCATTTGTCTGTGGCTTAAACTGACTTGGCTGCTTGTCTGTGTGTGCTAGTTTGAGCCTAGCTGGGATGTTTTCTTTGTTTTGCCTTTCTTCTTTACACATCTCAGCAAGACTGTGAGGGAAGTAGACCTCACCATTGTTTTCATTTTCCAGCCTATCATCTAGTTCTTCTCACCAAAACATCCCAGCTAGGCTCAAACTAGCACACTGTGGTGAGAGACAAGTGTTGTCATTTCTGCAGAAGTTAGGTTTGCTTCTTTCAGTCTCTTGTGGTTGTTAAAGATAAGGAGTGGCTCAAGGGAGACCTTATTGCTCTCTATAACTACCTGAAAGGAAGTTGTAGCCAGGCAGGTCTGATCTCTTTGCCCAGGCACCCAGTGACAGAACAAGGGGACACAATGTCAAACTGCACCAGCACAGGTTTAGGCTGGACATAAGGAAGAAGTTTTTCACAGAAAGAGTGATTGGCATTGGAATGGGCTGCCCGGGGAGATGGTGGAGTCACCATCCCTGGAGGTGCTTTAAGAGGAGGCTGGATGAGGCACTGGGTGCCATGGTTTAGTTAATTAGAAGGTGTTAGGTGATAGGCTGGACTCAATGATCTTAGAGGTCTTTTCCAACCTGGTTCATTCTGTGATTCTGAGTGTGAATGGCTGAGAGTGAATCTGGGAGTAATGTGATGCTGTTTCCCAGGTTTTATGATGAGGTCAAAGAGACTGACCAGATCTTCCTCTTGCCATGTGATTCTTGGTAGCTTCTCAAAGATTCTGAAGAATTTTAAAGTATGTGCAAGGATTTAATTTATTTGTAGGAGTTTTCCAAAAAAAACCAAGAGAGGCTGACCAAGAAGTACAGAGCTTTCTCTGATACATTTACTTCCCTTCAGCTATGAGTGTAAAAAGGGTGTGAGTTTTCAAGAGAGTTGCAGAGGTCTGTAGAGAAGATTCCTTTTTCCTGTTAAGGAATCATCACTGCTACTTCTAGTATCTGCAGCCTCTTTAGAGAAAAAAGGGCTTGTACACATCTTAATTACTGCTAGGAGGACTGAGGATGTATCTAGGTCTCTGGATACATCTCTTCTCCTTCCCTCCTGTCTCTGGGATTCATTGACTGACTACCCATAAGATGGATTTTCCAGTAGTTAATGGTTCCTAATGTTCTTTGCTATACCCAAGAGCAGGTGTTTGTGTCTGAAGAGCTGATACTGTCTGGAAATGTCTTGCCAGTAGCCTGATAAGCAACTTTGTACAACTGAATGGAGGATTGGAAAAACTGATATAGGGATTTTTTTGCTCTTAAGTGTCACTGTACCTTAGCAGGTATTTCCTTAAGACACTGGAGTGCTCGTGGATCCTTTACTAAAGTCTTTCTCTCTGTTGTTTTTTTAATGGTTTAAACAGCCCTGGTTATGTACTCTTATTCTTCTTCCTAATGTATTTCTGATTGCATACTTCAAGGAGTTGTTGGGTTTTTTTTCTGCTTTTCAATTGTGGAGGTCTTTACTTCTTATGTATCCAAGTGTGTGTATATATATATATATGTGCATATGTATTCCTGTAGAACTTCTGCTCAGCAGAACTGTCATTTAACTGTGGGGTGTTCTTGGAAGTTCTTCCATAGCTCTAGTTCTAGTTTAGAAACAGCTACAGGCTGAACAAGAGAGACTGTCTCCTCAGAATTTTGAGGTATGTCCTAGGGAGGCATTAGATTGCCTAGTGCCTAGAAGGATATTGTATGACTCATTGCAGCTTGTACCACAACAGGTTTCAAGTATGAAGTCTTAACTCCTGCAGTTGTCTGTGGAACTGCAGGGATGAAGGATCAAACATCACTTTGATTCAAAAAATTACTTCTATTAATAGAAGACTTTAAGCAGAAGTGAAAGTTGCCTAAAAATCTCTCAGTAGTTATGGAAATGAGTCTTCAGCCTGCAGAAGAGAAGGGTTTGTGAAGCTTGGGGAGCTCACAGTAACCTGGTACCCACATGCAGGCTTCTGAGAGTGCCAAGCCAGGTTTTTTATAGCAATGTGTGGAGGGCAGGCAAGGGACACCAGGCATGCATTAAAATGCCTTTAAGAATATGTTTGACCATGGAAGAATATTTGGGGCAGGTGGAAGAGGTGCAGCATCCATCCATGGGTGTTTTGTTGCCCAGTTGGATAAAGCCCCAGGTGACCTACACTGGTCTCTCTTATGAGGGAAGACTGAGAGAATTGGGTTTTTCTAGTCTGGAAAAGAGAAGACTTGAGGGGGGAATCTCATAACTGCTTGAATACTTAAAGGGTGGATATCAGGAGGATGAGACCAGCCTTTTTTTCGTTGATACCCAGTGACAGCACAAGAGATCACAGGCACAAACTTGAACATACGAAGTTCCATCTAAAAATGAGGAGAAACTTCTTTTAAGGGTGCTGAAACACTGGAACAGGTTGCCCAGGCAGGTGGTGGAGTCTCCATCTCTCTGAACATTAAAAACTCTTCTGGATGTGTTCCTGGTGTGACCTTTAGGTGAGCTTGCCTTGGCAAGGTTGGACTTCATCTCAAGAGGTTCCTTCCAAGGTCTGCAATTCTGTGATCTTGCTGACCTTTCTTTTGGCAGGATGCTGACTGGAGAACCCTATAGATCTTTACCAAATGCAGTTATGCTATAGATCTGTAGCTAAACCCCATGCAAATTCTCACCTTCATGAATGTAAAGTTGTTCATGTTAAGAGATTGACAGTAAATATCAATAATGGACCCATAGGGGAAGTTTTAAGGTGAAAATCAAAGAAGGCTTTTCAACTTTTAGGTCCTCCTTGATGAAAATGCTGAAGCTTATGGGCATAATACAGGTGGCTGCTGAATCTCTTGCACTCTTAAAGGAAGTCTGTTTGGTTTCTTAAGTGTTATGCTGGTTGCTTAAGAATTCAGTTAGGAAATCCTCAGAAGTGAGGGAGCTTTTCCATACACTGTCCATGGTACTGCAGGTGCAGACCTTGCCCTTCCTCAGCAGCAGTCACACTCGGATTGTGTTGTAGCAAAAGTGGTTTAGTGGTGAAGTTGGGGTAGGCAGCATGTGTGGTGGGGTTTGGTGGGGGCTTTTCTTCTCTCTTGCATCTGGTTTTTCCTTTCATTTGTGCTTTGGGCTATGCATTTCTGTTCAGAGGCTCAGGGATAGTGGCAGTGCTGCATATGGTTAAAGGCTCTGTCCTGTAGCCATCTCTGAAAAGAGAATGAGACAGACTTTGCTTCTGTTGGCTACAAAGCACAATTTTACAGTAGATAATCCAGCCAAATTTCTGCAGTTTCTAACTGCAGGTATGTTAATGTGTTTTATGGCAGAGTTTAGTCTTCATTTTCTGCTTAAACTCAGACTGTTGGGTAGCTTCTTAGTGGTTGCAGGATTATGTCCTGAAGGAAAGATAAAATGAGATGCCAAACATTGTTATGGTGGTTCCCGGCTTCTGCAGTGTCACCTGCTGAATGAAGGAAATCTGGTCCTGGCAACCAAAACTTCTCCACCTTTGCCCTGTATTTATGGATAAGATGTCCTTCAGTTGTACTGGATTTTGCAGGTGATCTTTCTCAGGCTCGGGGTTTTGAGTAATTAGAAGAGTGCTTTTTAAAGTAACCCTTTGTTACATTGTTATTGCTGTTAGATGAAAGCTGAAGGATGTGCGGTTCTTCACTACCTTAGTGCTTGCATTTCCTTCTAAAACCAAAACACCAGGCAATAATTCTCTGTCTTTTGAGTCTTACATACCAAAGACTGCTGGAGCGGGTCCAGAGGAGAGCCACGAAGATGATCAGAGGGCTGGAGCAGCTCTGCTATGAGGACAGGCTGAGAGAGTTGGGGCTCTGCAGCCTGGAGAAGAGAAGGCTTCGAGGAGACCTTAGAGTGGCTTTCCAGTATCTGAAAGGAGCCTACAGGAAGGCTGGGGAGGGACTATTGACAAGGTCTAGTAATGTCAGGACGAGGGGGAATGGGTTTATGCTGGAGGAGAGGAGATTTAGACTGGATGTTAGGAGGAAGTTCTTTACAGTGAGAGTAGTGAGACACTGGCACAGATTGCCCAGGGAGGTTGCGGATGCTTCCTCCTTGGAGGCGTTTAAGGCCAGGCTGGATGAGACCTTGAGCAACCTGCTCTAGTGGGAGGTGTCCCTGCCTATGGATGGCCCTTGAGGTCCCTTCCAACCTAAACCATTCTATGATTCTATGATGGTTTAATGGCATTTGCAAATTAAAACTAATTAGGGAGTGATCAACTGATGTAGGTGTTTGTAAACTGTCCAGTACCATTGTAGAGTGCCGTAAAAAAGAGTTTTTTGAGTGTGTTCAGTAATGGTTTGAAGCTCTCTGTCAGTCATAAAAGCTTAGCAGGAATAATATAAATGATCATAAGAGTGTACCTTAATCCTGGCCTGGAGGAATGTGAAGGTAGTTCATTCTTCAGTCTGTCCATTTTCTAGCTGCTCCCTACAACTGTTTTTTCAGTATGGCGTGGACAAACCAGGGTACTGTGGAGTCCAGGCCTCCAGTACCCACCTGACAGTTCTAAGTAGTTTACATTTTATGATCACCACTAACCCTGAACTAGATCTAAGCACCCTCTAAGAAACCAGAGCTCTGAAACATTCAGCAGCACAACTGCTGGAGAAGTTGTGCTTTGCAGACAACACAATTTTGATCCTCTAAGAAGAGAGATGATGATGGACAGGCTCTTCACCTAAATGGATGATTTCCCCCCCCGCCTATTTTATCTTCCTCTTGGAAATGTGGAACATAACAGTACTGTTTCTGTTGTGGATTGTTGCAATTTGCCTGCTATATAATTTCTGGGTGAATTGCATCTGGTACTTTGTTGCTAGATACATTGAAAATAAAATTAAAATATTGCATTCCTCCATCTAAAAATGCAAGCTTAATGTTTATCTTGAGTAACATATTTGAAGGGTAGAGTGAGAAAGCTACTTACACCATATAAGCAATGCTGCATGCTAGTTCTTTTATAGATAATTGGTATGGAAGAACTACACTGAAAGACAAAATGCTTTTAATAGGGTCTGCTTTTCAACTGTTTTCAACCTGTGTGTTCTATGGAGCGCAGGTTTTTTTTTGTGTCTGCTATTTTCTTTTCTCTCTGTGCAAGTCGGGTTCTGATAACAAGTTCTTGCAGTACATGAGTGCTAAAATATTTGGCATTATTTACATACCCATCTGTAATCAGCTTTGTCATTTGTAACCCCAAATTTGTGTTGAACTGTGAGAAAATGCAAAAAGCAAGATTTGTGAATACATTTAAAACAGAAGCAGATGTTGGGATCTTCAGCAGCTGTGCTGACTTCTCCAGCCCTAATGCAGCACTAATTTGAGTCCCTCATTGCTGTCTGCAACTACCTGAAGGGAGGCTGTAGCCAGGTGGGGTTGGGCTCTTCTGCCAGGCAACTAGCAACAGAACAAGGGGACACAGCCTCAAGTTGTGCCGGGGGAAGTATAGGCTGGATGTTAGGAGGAAGTTCTTCCCAGAGAGAGTGATTGGCATTGGAATGGGCTGCCCAGGGAGGTGGTGGAGTCGCTGTCCCTGGAAGTGTTGAAGCAAAGCCTGGATGAGGCACTTAGTGCCATGGTCTGGTTGACTGGCTAGGGCTGGGTGCTCGGTTGGATTGGATGATCTTGGAGGTCTCTTCCAACCTGCTTGATTCTATGATAATGCTGCTTGTGATGGACACCATGCAATGACTGTATAACAGATAGTTCAGAGAGTTCTTTTTTTTTTCTATGCCTTTTAAACTGATGAAAGATGCTTATTTTACTGCTCAGGTACAGTCTGCTGAAGGCTCAGGGGTTTTTTTCTCCTTCTGCCTTGTCTGAAAAAGATTTTAGTGTAGTGAGTAACTTATGATATGTTTTATTCTAAGAGTAGCTTAAAGGTTTCTTCTTCCGTATCCTAAGTATAACTCTTGTTTTTTTTTGCTATGCCATAGTTGATCTTAGTCAATTTATTGTTAAAATGACCATATTTCTTCTCTTGCTGTTGACCAAGAACAAGAAGATTAAATGACTACTAACTTGAATTCTTATGTACACCCTAAGAACAAATGTAATAGTTATTTGACAAACTTCTTTTTAATTCTGATGAAAATATAGGACATCAGAACTTGGAATTAAGTAGCTGAATGTATTGAAGAGTCTGTTAAAAATAGATATCAATCAACAGTTATGGAATTTTGGAAGTCTGAGATTTTGTCATCCTGTCCCCTGTACAAGGTAGAGGATGCAGCGGTAATATCTTGCTTGATGCAGAGATAATATCTTGAGTTAGACCAGTTCATTATACCTGTTGTTCTAATAAAAGATACAATCTCAGCCCACAAACCTTGTGGCTGCTTTGGAGCAGGAGGAATGCAGGAGTGGAAATGAGGCACAAGGAATGTGACTCCTTCATCTTTGACAGCCTCAGGACTCTGCAGAGGTGTACAGTGCTTGAAAGAAGACAAGTTCTTTTCCTTCCATGCTTGTTCACATCTTCTCTTGTAGCCATCCTTGAGCTCTATCCTGCTGTTGAAGAAAAGTTACTGTGGGCACCTGCTTTGTCTTTGGTATTGATACCATCTGTGCATTCAGGTGTGACACAGTGACTTGAGACTTCATGCCAAAAACCTTAATTCTGCATAGTGATAGCTTCTGCTGTTTTATATGCTGTCTGTGATCTTAATCTGGAGAGAATATCATGCTCCAGCATTCTGAAGTCTTATGCATAGCAATGTATCCAGGAATTAAACCCTGTGGCTATAAATGTCCCTTTAAAAGCATTTAGAATAGTTTTCTGACTTTAAATGAAACTATTTTTGTTTGAAATCTGAAGAACTACACAGGAGTTTTTGTTGAAAGATGATTTCTGGGTAGTAGTACTTTACCTTGGGACTCCTTGCAGGGAAGAAATAATGTGAATTCTGTGTGTGGTCACTTTGGAGCTCTTGCCTCGCAGAGAAGGCAGCTGCTGTAATGTCTAACCCTAAGGAATGGGGCAGTGGGAAGAATGTCCCTGTTGCTGACGTCTCCAGGCTTTCTCCCTCCTGGGAGAGGATGTTGCTTTTCTTTTGCTCTCTGGTATTTTGGATCTCTGTACTACCTACCCCACCCAATGAGCATTTCCTTCCAAAGGGTGTGGAAATTGAGTTGCTAATATTCAGTAGTCACAGAAGTAATCCCTTTCCAAAGGTATGTTCTTTGTATGAGAGCTGTGAATTTATCTGACTAATGCTGTAGTGTATATTTAGGATTATGTGTAGTGGAGATGTGCAAATGGACAAAAAACCCACAGGTGCTGTTTATTCCCCCTCACTATCCATTATTAGCTAACTGTTGCCATGTTAGTGCTGTATAGACAGTCTGGACTACTCATGCCTTTCTGTGGGTAGAAAGTTACCAGCTACAGCTCTCAACAGCATCTGGTTTACCTATGTGTATGCACAATGCTGGGCACAAACCTCTTTTATTACAGCAGCTAAGGAGAAAACACTAACCTGCTTTTCAAAGACAAGTGTCCCTTACAATCATCAAATTGTTTCTGTTGGGAAAGACCTTTGAGCTTATTGAGTTCAACCAGCATCTAACTCTTTACAGTCTGGTCCTTAGCAAGCAGGCAAAACCTGTTATTTTAGTCAGAGGAGCAAAGATGCTTACGTGGTGCTGTGGTCTGTACAGATTGTTTTGCACCCTCCTCATTGTATGGATCTGGCCCTTACACAAATGGGTATTTTAAAAGACTGGAATTTGTAGCCTGTTCTCAGGTGGGTACAGCATTTGTCAGGAAGCAGATAACTCAGGTGCCATGTCCCTGAATAATGATATCTCTCTTCAAGTCTCCAGGAAAGATTTTTCTGTAGTTTTGCTGTCAGGTAGATAAATATTGAGAAATACCCCTTAAAAACCCAGGGAGTAAGCCTTTAGTGTGTTGAATTAACATGATTTTGAAAGTGGACATTTCTATTAGAGACAGCAAAGCAGCTCCACTCAGATGCTAATAAGGGTTTTCTGGTTGCTCCTTCGAACTCTTAATTGCTATTCAGCATAATGCAGATGAAGACTAAACCACACTGTAAAGTTTCTATTACAGGTTTGTGGCCACATGCTAGCCCCCACAAAAGTGGCACTGCAATATGACCCAGTGTTTTGCTTTCATATTTCTGCACATGCATTTCAAATGAAGTTTCTGTGCTTTTAAGGCTGATATTTGGAAGGCTTTTTTTCATCAAATTAAGTTTTGTGCATAACTGTGCTCATAAAGCAATCGTGTCAGATACCAGCTAGTGCTGTTTGTCCTGTAGTTGGTGTACCCAGTAAGCATAAATACAGAAAGGCCACATTTGTTCTGGTTCACTATTACTCAGCATTCTGATGCCAAGACCCTAGAAATTCTGAACACTCTAACAACAGACTGGATGTTTTGGTTTTGTTTTGTGTTGTTGTTTTTTTTTTTTTTCTTGTTAAATGCCACTACTGAGCTTATTTAGGTTTATTTCATAGAATCAGCTGGGTTGGAAGAGATCTCCAAGATCATCCAGGCCAACCTAGCACCCAACCCTATCCAGTCAACCAGACCATGGCACTGAGTGCCTCATCCAGGCTTTTGAATAGAATCAACCAGGTTGGAAGAGACCTCCAAGATCATCCAGTCCAACCAAGCACCCAGCCCTATCCAGTCAACCAGACCATGGCACTAAGTGCCTCATCCAGGCTTTTCCTGAACACCTCCAGGGACGGTGACTCCACCACCTCCCTGGGCAGCCCATTCCAATGGCAATCACTCTCTGTGAAGAACTTCCTCCTAACACCCAGCCTAGACTTCCCCTGGCACAACTTGAGACTGCGTCCCCTTGTCCTGTTGATGGTTGCCTTGGAGAAGAGACCAACCCCCACCTGGTTACAACTTCCCTCCAGGCAGCTGTAGACAGCAATGAGGTCTGCCCTGAGCCTCCTCTTCTCCAGGCTGCACACCCCCAGCTCCCTCAGCCTCTCCTCACAGGGATGTGTTCCAGCCTCTCACCAGCTTCATTGCCCTTGTCTGGACATGTTCCAGTACCTCAACATCTCTCTTGAATTTGCACATTAATGTTTCAGTGCTTTGGTTAGTGAGGTATATGACTGTTGAATAGCCATGTATGTTAGCCATTTTCCCTTCTAAAACTGGATTTCCAAAAGGTTCCTCTCTAAATTAGAAGTGCCAGTTGGTTTTTGGAGAATCAGTTTTTAGCATATGTCTAAGTCTAGTTATGTCCTAGGCTCAAATGCTATAGAGCTTATTTTTATGAAGGTAAGGATCTCACCTTCCAGAGAAGGCTGTAAGGCAAACTCATTCAGCTTAATTTGTGGAAAGGTAAGAAATATTTTACAAGTGCATTCAGCTTCCTAAGTCTATTTGCATGTCTAATACAATTAAGAAATGAGTTACAGATTTAGCAGGAATGAGAAGTACTTGATAGTCTGTTTTGAAAGCTGACTCTGGATGTAAAGGCCATGGCACCTGACATTGCTGTGAGATTTCTGTTGTAGTTTTAAGCACCGATTGTTTCAGTAGCAGCCAAGTCATTCAACAATCAGAGAGAGTATCTTCTCCTTAAAAGCAAATGGTTTTCCTCCTTTGCTCTTGAAATCTTCTGTAGCCCTCTTTCAGGGAAAACCCATGGTGTTTTCCTCTAGGGGTGGAGTGTTACTACAGTAATCTCAGCTTGGTTGTTAGCACCAGCCCTCTGAATTCCCCTTCTGCAAGACAGGTTCTGTAGACAAAATGTATGATATCCCCTTTGTGTCTCATGCTGTAGTGGAGCACAACAGACCTTGTTTAGAAGTGATTGATCTTTCTGTAGAACAAATTCTACAAACAGCCTACAACTGAGGGCCATGTGCTTGACTTGCAAGGCTTAACATTGCTGTTTCACAGTATGGATATGCATTGTGGAAAGGCAAGGAGAAGACCTTACCTTGATGCAAGGGGCCATGTGGCTAATAGGGCTGCTTACAGTCTCTTCAGTGTTAAAGCAAAATTCTTGTATACAGGCTTCCCTTGTGGGAGAATCACAGAATTAACCAGATTGGAAAAGACCTCTGAAATCATCAGTCCAACCTGTCTCCTAACCTTTCTTATTCACTAAACCATGGCACCAAGTGCCTCATGCAGTCTCCTTTTAAACACCTCCAGGGACGGTGACTCCACCACTTTCCCAGGCAGCCCATTCCAATGCCAGTCACTCTTTCTGTGAAGAACTCCTTCCTGACATCCAGCCTACACCTTCCCTGGTGCAGTTTGAGACTGTGTCCCATTGTTCTGTCACTGGGTGCCTGGGAGAAGAGACCAACCCCCACTTGGCAACAACTTCCTTTCAGGTAGTTGTAGAGAGCAATGAGGTCTGCCCTGAGCCTCCTCTTCTGCAGGCTGAACGACCCCCGCTCCATCAGCCACTCTTCATAGGGCTGTGCTCCAGCTCCCTCACCAGCCTTGATGCCCTTCTGTGGACATGTTCAAGCACCTCAACATCTTTCTTAAATTGATAAATTCAGTGATTCTTCTCTCACAGGATCATCTTGTAAATGAAAAGTTTTGAAATGTATGAGATCAGTTCTTGGAGTTGTGGCTCTGGGCTGTGGCTGGTGGGTTTTCTTCCCAAGGAACTGATGCAGGCTTTTCTCAAATTCCTGTGATACAACCTGACGTGTAAAGGTGATGGAATACTTGTGTGCTGGCTGTCTGACTGTCTTTCTAGATTGTCTCTAGTTCCTTCTTGTTATTTTTGTATACTTGATCATCTCCAGAGAAAGTCAAGAATTTCTTCCAGCTTCTTCATTGTGATAGACTTCTCTGTGATACATTCATGTGCTGAAGAGATATGGTCCTCTCTGAACTTGCTTGAGCTGCATGGGATGGTATTTTTTTTTATGCCTAGTGATGCAGGTTGGAGGATGTACTCACTGCTTTTGCTATCCTTATTGCAGTAGATGTATTAAGTCTTTCCCATTGCTTTTTGGTCCATCATGGAATGTTCTCCATGCCTTGATCCTAAAGATTTGGAGTAGTCTTATGTCAGTCTGTGGCAGTCTGCTTTGCCTACTGTTTACCTGTGAGAGCAGAATACAGTGAGGGCAAGGTGTCTCTTGCAGTTAACTAGAGGGATCACAGGACATTAGGGGTTGGAAGGGACACAAGGAGATCGAGTCCAATCCCCCCTGCCAGAGCAGGACAAATCTATCTAACACAGATCAGAGAGGAACACATCCAGACAGGCCTTGAAAGTCTCCAGAGAAGGGGACTCCACAACCTCTCTGGGAAGCCTGTTCTAGTGCTCTGTGACAGTAAAGAAGTTTCCCCTTCTGTTGAGGTGGAACCTCTTTTGCTGCCATTTACACCCATTGCTCCTTATCCCAGGCAGCAAGTGAGAAGAACTTATGTCTCCCCCCACCCCAGTCACTGAGATACAGGCTCTTGTAACTTGGTTGTGCTTTACTTGATTGTAAGTATAGCACTGATGTAAAGTCTGGTCCTAAATTATTACCAGAAGTGGGTTTGAACTCTTAATCTGGAAAGACACAATTAAATAATTTTCTTCCCAGAAACTTTATCCAGGGCAAAGTGAAGATGCATGGATTCACACTGCTGATTATGGTTTCCATCTGAGAGGATGTAAAGAGAAAGTCTGAGCATGGTTTTTCTCCACCTAGTGGGAGGAGGTTTGATGTGATAAAGTTTGTTACTGGCTGTTAAAGGGTCTCTTCCTGGAGGCTCCTCAAACTGGATTTATTCACAGATTGTATTGGGTTGCAAGGGACCATTAAAAGTCATCTTGTCCAACCCCCCCTGCAGTCAGCAAGGGCACCTCTGACTAGATCTGGCTGCTCAAAGTCACACTGAGTCTGATCTTGCATGTTTCCAGGGACAGGTCCTCAACCACATCCCTGGGCAAAGCTGTTCCAGTATTTCACCACTCATTGTAAGGAGCTTCCTCCTAATGTCTAACCTAAATCTAGCCTGCTTTAGTTTAAAGACATGCATAATTGCATCATTTGGTATTTAGCAACAATATATATAACAAGATTTTATCACTCTTCAAGCCCATGAAATCCTTCAGATTTCTATGCTGGTCTTAATTGGTAGATCCACTGAACTAGTAAACTTTGTCCACTTCCTCCTTTTTCAGATCACTAATATATATAATGACTTATGTCTGTGATATCAGAGAACCATGTGGAGCTCCCATGGTTGACTCATCTTGTTCCTTCTTTTATTTCCAAGTTTACAACATAAGTTCTTACTGTGTGAGAGGGAAGATGCTTCTAGTGGCAGGTCAGTCTCTTTAGAGAGCTCAGCAGAAGCCTAAGGAAAGCCTTTATTAAATTTAAGGAGAAAACAAAATTGTTCCAGCATCTTGGTCTGCAGGAGTGGTGCAGTGATTGTGCTCCTGTACTTGAGGTTGGTCTCTTCTCTCTAGCATAGTGAGAGGAAGTGGCCTTAAATTGTGCTGGGGAGATTTTGATTGGATGCTATGAGAAAAAAATTTCCTTCAGGAGGGGTCAGACATTGGAACAGGCTGCCCAGGGAGATGGTGGAGTCACCATTCCTGGAGATGTTCAAGAAATGTGTGGACATGACACTCCGATGGCCATGGTGGTCTTAGGTTGATAGTGGGACTTGATGATCTCAGAGGGCCTTTCCAGCCAAAGCAGTTCTAGGATTCTGGTCTCTGTGGTCTGTGACTTTGCTCAAATGATTTACAAGAGGTGACTTGTCTCTCCATGGACGGTTGGATGTTTTGAGTGCCTGCTAACTCTGACTAGCATGGGCATCAAGCTTTATTAGAGTCTGAGTCTTAAAAGCTGCAGGCTTTGTGATACTCGTTCACACCTGGAGAATCTGATATGTCACTTTAGGAATGGATGCCTCTTTGGATGGTTAACACCTGGCTGGACACTGATACCATGTGCAGTGCTGCTAGTGCTACTGTACCTCAGACACTGTAGACCCAATGATAGGAGAGGCACAGAAGTTCCATCTACTTATTTTCTCTGAAATATCTTAGCACTTTTCTGAGCAGAACGTTTCCTTTTAGTAAAGGTCAAGGATGTGAAATCCCTTCTAAAACACTTTTACTGTTAATTCCTGTTCTTAAAGACTTGCTGCTGCAGCTACCTGTTTAAATGCTTCTGTATTAACTCATTAGCAAAGTTTGAAGTACAGGCTCAGCACAAAAGCTGTGCTACTCCCTCCCTCCCTGCCTCATCAACCTCTGTGACTGACCAGACTCTGTGAAAGAAAACTTGCAAATGACTTCTGAATTGAACTTGTAGAGACAAACCCAGTCAAACTCATCAGCAAAATCACTTTAATTATGGACTAGAATTGATAGCTCTTTTGCATTAAAATGTTTGTGAAGAGATTTATCCTTTTACCCCAGTGAAATTCAATCCAAACTTGTCTGATCAAGCATTAATTATGTTTGATTTTTATAAATTTGCATTCCTCATTTGTAGCCAGCAGAGTTTGTGTTGAAAGAAGTGATCAGGTGGGAAAATGACTGTGCAGGTATTGGTGGGAAAACTCCTCTTTGCAGCTTTTCAGGCTTTGTGTATTAGCACACAGGGACTTTTACAATTCTAATAGAGGGCAGGAAATCCCAGTTCTAGACTACTCTTTAAGGTACTAAAGATTTTGTTTTTGTAATGCTTAGTGACTGGGAAAATCATAGAATCAACCAGGTTAGAAGAGACCTCCGGGATCATCCAGTCCAACCTATCACCCAGCTCTGTTCAATCAACTAGACCATGGCACTAAGTACCCCATCCAATCTTTTCTTGAACACCTCCAGGAATGGCGACTCCACCACCTCCCTGGGCAGCCCATTCCAATGGCAATTCACCTGCCAGCATTCTGTGACTGGTTGCTGGTTATCACCATCCCAAAGTGCATGTTTTCCTTGAAAATTCAAAATGCAACTGGGTAATCTTCAGCTTCATGCTTCTGACTTGATTCTTCTTGTGGTGAGCTCTGAACCAGGGAATCAATTTGGTGGTGGTTCTTTTGTTTTGCCTTGTTTTGTTGTTTGGTTTGCTTTGGGGAGGTTGTTTTGGTTTTTTTTTTCTTTCTTAATTATTTTTCTCCCCACTTGCCCCCACCAAGCTCAATTTCAAGGACTGACTGGACAACCTTTAACAGCTTATTTTCACATCAGACTTGAGTTTGGAAATTCACATTGTCATTTATTGAGGTTGGAAAGAGCAGATAAGTGAGCCCTAGACCACAGCATATTAAAGAAGTTTTATTTCTTGAAGAGAAATTACTGCTGAGTTACTGATTTAAATAACTAAAAGGTTTAGTGCAAAAAAAGCTGATGGAGTAAACCAAAACTAGTCAGAAGCTATTACTGCTCCAGCAGTGTTCTCTGCACTCTCTTGTATGCAGAGGAATGGCAGCAGCTGTCCCATTGCTCCTACACCATATCTCTGGGTCCGTAAATATGAAGTGATTTAATAGTTTTAAAACCTAACTTTTAATGTCTCTGTTCCATTCCTGACGTTTTTCAAGAGTGGCTTGTGTGGTGATTAGCATTTGGCTTTTCTTCATGTCATCACAACTTACTCTGTGCTTATCTTCAGTTAGAAGCCACCTGCTGATGTTCCTGCTCATAGACCCAACCTCAGTGTGGAAACTTTTACTTTGGAAAGCTAGCAGCTTCACCCTCCTCAAGGGAACAGTTTCAGCTCTGGAGGAGACCTATCTCTTGGAGTTCTCTTTACCATCTCCCCTACTAGAAGAGACTGAGAAATCTGGGGCTGTTAAGTCTGGAGAAAAGTGAGAGGAGATGCTATCAATGTATGCAGATACTTGAGGAGTGGTTGTCAAGTGAATGAGGCCAGTCTCTCTTCACTGGTCAGCATCAATAAGACAAGGAGCAATGGATACAAATTGGAACATAGAAGGTTTCACCTCAATGTGAGGAGAAACTTCTTTACAGTAAGGGTAACAGAGCCCTGGAGCAGGTTGCCCAGAGAGGTTGTGGAGTCTCTTCCAAACCTGCCTGGATGCATTCCTGTACGAACTACCGTAGGGGATCCTGCCATGGCAGTGAGGTTGGACTCAATTTCTGGAAGTCCCTTCCAACTTCTTAGTATTCTGTGATTTTCTGAGCCTAGATTTTCTTATACACATTGGGCTGCTTTTCCTTTATTTCTTGCTTTTGAGGTCTGTAGAAATTTCAAGAAGTGAGACGTGCTTTCTGTGGATACTGAATCTGTACTAATTAGGCTGTTCTGATTATCACAATTCTTATTTAAATGAGTCCTATGAAGGCTTCTTTACTTCACAGCATCCAGTAGGACACTTTGAATTGTCACTAATAAAACTACAGACTGGAGAATCAGAAGATGATTTGAGATATTTGTAAAGCATCCACCAAATTCCAGAGTGAAATGCAGATCAGGAATTACTGTGTTGTGTGGTTTGGTTGGTTTTTTTTGTTGGTTTGCTGTCAGAAATTAAGGTTAGGCTTAAAAGACATGCTGCCTGTAGAACCAAAAGGAAGCATTGATATAGGTGTTTCACAGTTTCTGACCAAAGAAGTGATGAAGTTAAAAATAAGCAGGCATGTTCAGTCTAGTGCTGTATGTGGCTGTTGATTTGTTAATCCATATGTCATGCAGCATACTTCATGCCAGTTCTCCAATCTCTGGCATCAGCTGCCAGTGAATTTCAAGATAGAGCTGTAGGCACTGAGAAGTGCATGAACTTTAACAAAGAGTTCTTACTCTTCTGAGCTCAATGCTTTGCATTATTACTTGATTAGAAGAAGCACTCAAGCTGGAATCACTGCTCATCCAGAATCTATAGAGGAGCTGTATAAGGCTTTTCTCTGTGCAGATTTCTTAGGCTTGCTTTGATGCTTCTCTTGCTCCAACCCAACTGAAAAGCCTTTATTCTTTCATGGATTATGGAAGAACATGAGAGACCTAATAGTGCTGTTGCTAAGAAAACAGTAATCAGGCCACTATGTTCATGTTTGCTGTTTAAAATGACTTGAGAAGCATGTGATAGAACTGCTACTCTATAACACTTGAAGGCCAAGTTATACCTTTGTTCTGTGTTGAAAACGTTGAGCTGCAGGAGTTGAAGCCTAGAATAAAGCAACCTTAATTGAGAAGGTGAGGAGAAAGGAAATAAACATTAAGTAATTTATCATCCATTTTCTGAAAGTTGTTTTACACTTCTACATGAAGAGATTGGGAAAATATTTAAACTGTTGTTTTCTCTCAGATCTTTTAGTGTCTGTCTTTTATGCTTTCCTAATTTCAAAGATGCTGCTGAAAGGAGCTGAGGTTGGTATTAATACTGGCTGGGTGTCTCAGTGCCTAAATCTGAAGTGTATTCAGCTGTGTTATTAAGCTTCAGAGTGAACAATTCTTAGTTTTATTCATGTCTTGGTAACACAGAAAAAGGCTTACCTGGTACATTCACTACTCTGTGTTCAAGAGGAGCAGCAGAACAAGGGGACAGAGTCTCAGGTTGTGCTGGGAGAGGTATAGGCTGGATATTAGAAGGAAGCTCTCCACAGAGCTAAGAGCAGAGAGAATGATTGGCCATTGGAATGGGCTGCCCAGGGAGGTGGTGGAGTCACCGTCCCTGGAGGTGTTCAAGACAAGACTAGATGAGGCACTTAGTGCTATGGTCTAGTTGATTGGCTAGGGCTGGATGCTAGGTTGGACTGGATGATCTTGGAGGTCTCTTCCAACCTGGTTGATTCTGTCTCAAGCAGTTTGTGAGATTCAGAACAATATTCAGCGGAGCTCTCAGCAAGGCAGGTGGAGTGCTTGGTCCCTCTGGCTTATACATAAACAGAGAACTTACTGTTTGCCATGTATGTTGTGAGGCTTATAGGTGATGATAATATGTGGCTGATAGACTCTTGTGGTTTGCTGTCACTTAATTCTGGGGTGAGAACTCGGCAATTCATAAAAAACAGTTAAGGAATTTGGAAGATTTCTGAGATCCTTAGCAGGTAGAGACAAGAAGCTACAACCTGTGGTCATCCACTCTTCCATTGTTATACCTAGTTTTCTCCAGGTCATTTTGGGAATTCTTATGGACTAAAGGAGTATGTGTGTGTCTTCATAACATGTGGTGCTATAAATAAGTGTGTATATATATATATAGTGTGTGTGTGACCAGCTTTTATATCCCTTTTCTGTACTGCTTGTCCTCATCAGCTCTGACTTTTAGTGTCACTCTCAAGATAATTTCAGAAGCATGTGTGTCAAGAATTGAACTCTAAGAGCAAAAGGTAGTGCTACATTTTTACAATTAGAGATCCTTGAATTTTTACTTAAAAAAAAATCCACAGAGAAAAACTTCCATGGGTACTGCTCTTCAGCTCCTCTGGCATTTTCCTTATGTATGCTTTCTGTGGTGAATAATTTCTGTAGCAACTTTGTCAGTGACAAAAAAAACCCTGATAATCCCCTGTGATGGTTTGGGTCTTACCAGCCCCCCACACTGAAGAAAATCACCCAGACTAGACTCAGCTGCTATGAAAATTGAATGAAGCTTTGTACTTACAGCTTAGCACAATATACAGGCATGTATTTTACAATACATACAGCTATAGACAGAAATACACAAGTTAAAAAGTAATACAGAAACACAGCTCCCCTCCCAGAAACCACAGTCCCCAGGACGGGCTCTCAGCCACCCTTCCAGCTTCTTTCCACCCCTCTACCTTACCCCAGACTTTGCCTTATGCTCAAGGTGAGTTTGGAGGGTCAACCAGGGGGTTTAGGAAGCAGACAGATTAGTCAGGCAGCAAGTTAAGTTAGAGTGAAAAGTTCATGAGCCCCAGAGCCCAGAGAGCAACTCTGTTATATATTCTTGTTATACATCTCAGCAAGCCTATGAGTGAAGTAGACATCCCCATTGTTTCCTTTTCACAGCCTATAATCTAATTCTTCTCACCCAAATATCCCAGCTAGGCTGAAACGAGCACATCCCTTTGCTACAGAAGAAGTTATTTGTCTAATAGTTGATAATAAAAATGTCTTGAGATTTCTTTGCAGGAAGTTCAGCTGCATATTTTTTCTTTCATTTGGCTACTATAAATGTTCAGAAATTAATAGAGAACTGCAGGATTTTTTTCACTGGATAGTACGACTGTTGTAATTGCTGAGTACAGCTGGAAAGGCAGGCAAGGATGTCTAACGATGCTGCAGCAGTCTTGGTCATGCTGCACCATGGAAATGCAAATAAGAGGGGCTTAATGCAAAAGCTGAGCTGTCCTCTAAGGCAAGTTTTAGAAGGAAATAATTGCATATGCTTCTGTCTGAGCACATTGCATCAGTAGTGCTCTGTGCTAGAATGCTCCTCAGTAATCGTAGAATCAGCCAGGTTGGAAGAGACCTCCAAGATCGTCCAGGCCAATCTAGCACTCAGCCCTGTCCAGTCAACCGTGGTACTAAGTGCCTCATCCAGGCTTTTCTTGAACATCTCCAGGGACAGCGACTCCACCACCTCCCTGGGCAGCCCATTCCAATGCCAATCACTCTGGCAACAACTTCCTCCTAACATCCAGCCTAGACCTCCCCTTGTTCTGTTGTTGGTTACCTGGGAGACAGACCAACCCCCACCTGGCTAATGGTGTGACTCTTGTTCTGCAGGCATCCTTTAAGATCAGACCAGTTCTTCTATCAGGTGTATGTGAAGTAATGCAGCTGGAGCCAGCAGGTCAAAAATAAGCCCTTCTGGTAAATTATCCAGCAGGTGATAGCCGCCAGCAGGATGTAGCAAACTAGGTTATATTGAAATGATCTTGCAGCCTCAAGTGGAGTGTTTTGTTTGCTTTTTCTCTCCTGTGTATGAGGATTTCTGGGTCTTCTCTCTTTAAAGGCATGGAGCTCTTCAGAGCTGAGCTTTTCTTTATGATTGGAGCTGGGAATACTGGCCACTATTATTACATATGCAATCTAATAGAAGCCAGCACAAGAAGTTTTCATTACAGAATGGCATGTTCTTATCTCTCTTGAGTGAAGAAAGAAATAGACTGGTAAAAACTCCAGTAGCTGGAATCCTGGAACAACTACTGGGTCTCTCATCTGTTTTAGATGAAAACATCCTAGGAAAATAGGAATAAGCTGAATGGCACCAGGGAAATCAATGGAAAGTGGGAGACGGTGAGAGGACTGCCTAGGAGACAGGCAGAGAGCTGAGCTGTGTCACGAAGGAGAGGGAGAAGAACAACCTGAACTGGTTTGTTGTCTTGGGCAGCACATTCTAGGTTTTTAAGTTTCAGATTGATCTGTAGGTCGCGTCTCTTAAAATAACATTTGTTTGATCAACTCCATCAAAATAGCTTCACAAGTGTGTACAGTGCACATCTTCTACTTACTGACTTTTGGCAGTCAAATGCAGTATTTTCTTTAGTATTCAAAATAATCAATACATATTGATACATATTAGTATCCATCAGTACCTAGCATGATGAACTAGCTAATGAACTAATTCAGCAGTAATGGATTAGTTCACTAGCTAATCAACCAAAACCTGTTTACCTGCTGTACCATCTTTTCCAAAGACACAGTTAGGCTGTGTCACTTTAATTTGCTAGTTCAGTGATCACTTTCACTGGAGGAACCAATTCTCTTCAATGCAAAAAAAAGCTTTTCTTTTTTACCACCTTGAAAGGAAAATGAGGATATGCTGCTATACTGGTTCTGAAACCTTGAAGGATTTGGAGATATAACCTACTGTTAACATTGCTACTTTTAGATAAGTTAATTGGTTTTGAGTTTAGTGAACATAGTGTCTTATATAAAGAGTACATAGAACAATTTCTGTGACTTTTGCACTCTATGCTAGTTTAAAAATTCCATATAGATTATTTAAAAGAAATTATTAAATGCTCCACTGATACCAGATGAAGAAACAAAGCCTCAAAAGCCAGAGGAATGTGTTACATACTGAAGCAGCTACAGCTTAATTATGTGTCATGCAGACTTTCTGCTGAGTCAGCTTTAAAAAAGTTTAGTTGTAGGTCAAAATACAGTACCTATCAATAGAAAAATGCCTTGTATTTAAATGTTAAATCAGCTCCTATTGAAGGGAGGGTTAATTTGCAGTTTGTCTTGAAAATATGTTTTAATTGTTAGCAAGACAAAGATAGAAGAAGGTTAAGAAATTCATAGGTAAGTGAGATACTTGCACAAATTTGTGTTTCAGAGGTTTGCAGCATGGGTGAAATTTGAAGTTATTCCAGCCAGTGTCCCCAAATGAAACATCCATGTCTAGGCTTTTTAATCTGCAGTGGTAGAAGGCATTGGAAAAAGTGAGTGTTGGAAACTTCTGGGAAGCAGATAAAGTGCAGGTCAGTGAGGTTGAGCTGCCATCACTCACCTAGACCCCGTGCCTTGCTGTAGAGTGTTTACAGTGTTAGCCCTTTATCATTAAAAAAGCCCTTCTCTACCGAGGTTGTCTGCACTGATTCTGATAGCTTTATTATGTTAGTGACTAACTTTGCAGTGCAATCATATCACAGATTAATGCAGTTGCATGCATTAACAGAGCTTTTAATCTCAAAGTCACCTGTCTATATACAAAACACTTGGTTTTCCCAAAGTGCTGCTCCGACACTCTGGCAGTGCTTCTGTGTTAGAATGTGAGTCTTCTACAATGAAATCAATATGCCAGTCTTCAAACACAGAGCAAGTTGGTGTGCTAGGACGTGCTTTAGAGATTTGCAAGGAGGGCAAGTGTGTTTTTGAGTATGTATCACTTTACAAAGGACTAAATAGAACACAGCCTTATGGAGGAATTGAGCTGTGGAGCGCTGATGTGTAGATACCTCGACTGCAGAACAAGTATTTTGTGCTAGGGTGCTGCGTGAACAGAATAAAGACTCTTGGTTCCCCAAATAGCCTGTTTAATAGCTGCCTGTGGTTGCTGCATGATTGGCAAGCTGATGATCTATCTAGATCCTCTTTCTGACAGTGACTGGTAGCAGATGCTCTGAAGAGAAAGTACAAGGACTGGAGCAGCTCCCTTTTTCCCAGTAATGAGATATTTAGGGAATTAGGGATATTTTAAATGGAACACACTTAATGGTTAACAGGAGCTGATGGATTTTGGGTTTGGCAGATTTGGTTTTGCATGATGATTATGGCTTCTGCAAAATTCTTTGACAACAATTAGTGATAGATAATTTGCTGTGAAACAAATCTCTGTGGGTATGGCTTTTTGTTTTGTGTGTTGCTTAAGCATCTCCTGCTTGTGTCCTGAGGAATTGGAAGGAATCATACTGGAATATGTTTACCAGTATTAGGTAGTTATTGTCTGTGGTAGACTTGCTAAAAATATTCAAGTAATAATTTTATAGCCCACTTGTAATTCAGTATCTAAATGCTTTTGGCATGTCATGTCTGCATATAGTAGAGCTATAGGTACAAGACTGAGATGGGAGCATGCAGAAAGAGAAAATAAGGAATACAAGCATGCAAGATGTAATGTAAATATATGTGGGAAATTGATTTAGACAATTACAGAGCAATATTTTCCTTTTAATTTCCTTGAATGGGTTGACCTAGATACTAATATGGTGTCATTGTCTTGGATAATTCTGTTCAGAGCTTTATGTGCTTGTGGATGAATTCATCAGAATCTTATTTGGCCTATTTTCTTTCTATGTGAAATTTAACACCTTGATTCTGTTCACAATTTGTAAGGAAGACATTTGAGTAAATATCTTACTTAGCATTCCTGGGTCAGTGATAGTATGTAGGTCTTTATGCATGAAAGCTGAGTGCTATAAGCAGTTAAGTTTAAAGCATCTTTTTGTGGTGCTTAACTTCTGGCCATGTAACTGTCTTGAAACAGTTTGTGTTCACACTGTGTGTTTATGAAGAATTATTTAGTTCTATTTTCCTTTTAATTTAGCAGGTGGCATCCAAGTCTATTTTTGTTATCAGGGTGCCTTGAGGGCAGTAAGTTGAAACTTAGCAAGTAAATTCTTCAGCTGTTTTTTGCACTGTTGCTGAATATGCTTGCTTGAGCAGTTGCTACTCCTGAGTGCTCATTTCTGCATCTTCACCATGTTGGTGCAAGCTTCTGCATGGCTGTGTGATGAACTGGATGGAGGTCTGATGTAGGTAAAACATGATCCATCAAAAGCAGAGGTGTCCAGAGAAGGGCAACAAGGCTGGTGAGAGGCCTCGAGCACAAGCCCTATGACGAGAGGCTGAGGGAGCTGGGATTGTTTAGCCTGGAGAAGAGGAGGCTCAGGGGAGACCTTATTGCTGTCATCAACTGCCTGAGGGGTGGTTGTAGGCAGGAGGATGTTGCTCTCTTCTCTCAGGCAGCCAGAACAAGAGGACACAGCCTCAAGCTGCGCCAGGGGAAATTGAGGCTTGAGGTGAGGAGAAAGTTCTTCACTGAGAGAGTCATTGGCTACTGGAATGGGCTGCCCAGGGAGGTGGTGGAGTCGCCGTCCCTGGAGCTGTTGAAGGCAGGATTGGACGTGGCACTTGGTGCCATGGTCTAGCCTTGAGCTCTGTGGTAACGGCTTGGACTTGATGATCTGTGAGGTCTCTTGGTGATACTGTGATACTGTGTTATGGCCTTGTTGGTTCCAGTGACAGTACAATTGCGGAACTCAAAAGTCAGAAATCCTGACAGTGAG
>WAAF01006421.1:0-66602 GCA_013400475.1 Tricholaema leucomelas | reverse complement strand
TTTCTGTTTCAATGGGGTTTAGAGAGCTGTTTTCTGTTTTTATCTTTCCCTCCCTTTCATATCAAGAGGCTGGGTTGCTTGTTCCTAAACACAGATTAACGCTCAAACAGAATCCCTTGTCTATCAGCAGGTTTGCATTTATTTATACTGGCTACCTGCTGAGCTGCTGGCAGATGTCTCTTGCTGGGTCTCAGTAAAATAGGCTCTGTTCTTAAGTCCACAGCGGATCCTGAAGTTACTACAAACTAAGAGCAACAGGGCAGGGATCTCCAGCAGACAGAGAGAGGTGATTCTGCCACTCTGCTACGCTCTGGTAAGAGCTCAAAGTGGAGTACTGTGTCCAGCTCTGGAGGCCTCAACACAGGAAGGACATGGACATTATAGAGCAGGTCTAGAGGAGGCCACAAAGATAATCAGGGGGCTGGAGCACCTCTGCTATGAAGATAGGCTGAGGGAGCTGGGGCTGTTCAGCCTGGAGAAGAGAAGGCTCCAGAGAGACCTAAGAGCAGCCTGCCAGTACATGAAGGAAGCTACAAGAAGGCTGCAGAGGGACTGTTTGCAAAGGCCTGCAGGGATAGGAGAAGGGACAACGGTTTGAAATGAGAGAAGAGCAGATTTAGATTGGATGATAGGAACAAGTTTTGCACCATGAGAGTGCTGGAACAGTGGAACAGGTTGTTCAGGGGTAGTTGAGGCTCCATCCCTGGAGATATCCAAGGTCAGGCTGGACAAGGCTGTGAGCAACCTGCTCTAGTGGAGGATGTTCCTGCTGACTGCAGGGGTTTGGACTGGATGACTTTTGGAGTTCCCTTCCAATCCAAACCATTCTATGATTCTATGGTTATTGGAAACCACCCTGATTTGTGTAATTAGTTTCTGGGCATAAACAGGCACCAGAGGATTTTACCATTGTTTGGCAGCCAGAAAACACAATGCTGAACTTCTGCTCCAGCTCCAAGGAACTGCTCTATTCACACCTGCCCTCTCCAAGTTGCAAAGTACTCCCACGCCCCTCTTAAGACTCACATGTCCTCCCTGTTTGCTTCCTCCTCCTGTTCTATTTGTGGCTTCTCATCATGCTTCCCAACAAAAGGCACATTATTAATACACTGAAGCCATCAGCCTGTTTGTTTTTTGGGTTTTGTTTTTTTTTCTTTGGCTACCCTTTATATGTTAGATGCTACTGCAGTCACAGTTGACTTTTAGTCTCCTCTGTACTGCTACACTTGAACTGCTGGGATTTCTGGTGCCACATTCCAATGTATCTATTATAAACCAGAGCTCACTTCTTAGCCTTGTATTGCTATAACCCATCCTTTTGACTTCTGGATCTAGCTAATTTCATTAGCACCTTCACAGCCTGCTAATACCTGAAGACTGCTTTTTCATGTAGGTACTTAAGATGAATTCAAGGCAGGTCTCATGGAAAGACATGTAACCAAACACCTACCTTCATCCACAGTGAACTGGCAGCTCTTGTCATTGTAGAAAAGAATCTTCTTCTTATCAGGGCGATTAACGAAGATGATCTGGTCCCCTAAAGCCTCAAAAAAGCAAATGTAAAAGAACAACTCAAAATCACTTCATTTCCCAGAACAAGGATTCCAACCTGAACAACAGAGACAGGTCTTGTGCTACAATAAGCACAAGAAACTGGAGAAGCAGCAAAGAAACTGGCAAGGAGAAGCATCCAAAGTGGACACTGATGGTAAGTGCACTAATAAATCAAAGATGAGATATTGAGGATAGAGACCAAGGTCTAACAGTAGAACTGAGCAACTTGATCTAGTGGAGGATGTCCCTGCTGACTGCAGGAGGGGTGGACTAGATGACCCTTGGAGGTCCCTTCCAACCCAAACCATTCCGTGATTGTATGAACTGAAAGTCTAGAGTTGGAACGTGGGAGACAAAGAAGAATCTTTTGTGAGCAAGAGCTCTGACAGCTGTGTGGAGACATCAGACCAAATCTGAAAGTGAAGGGTGAAAAACAGAAAAAGGTGCAACACCAGGTCATGGAGAAAGGGCCTGGAGTCCAAGTGGACATTAAGTTCCCCATGGGACAGCAATGTGCCCTTGTGGCCAAGAGGGCAAATAGTGTCCTGGAGCGCACTGAGAAACATGTATCCAGAAGGTCCAGGGAGGTTCTATTCCGCCTCTGCTCTGCCCTGGTGAGACCACATCTGGAATATCGTGTCCACTTTTGGACTTCCCAGTTCAAGAGCAACAGGGATCTGCTGGAGACAGTCCAATGGAGGCTACAAGGGACCTGAACATCTCTCCTATGAAGAGAGACTGAGAGCCCTGGGGTTGTTTAGCCTGGCAAAGAGAAGGCTGAGAGGGGATCTTGTCTATAAATATCCAAGGAGTGGCTGTCAAGATGAAGGTGCCAGGCCTTTTTGGTGGTGCCTAGTGATAGGACAATGAACAATGGCTACAAGCTGAACCCAGGAGGTTCCACCTCAACATTAGGAGAAAATTCTTTACTGTGAGGGTGCTGCAGCCCTGGGGCAGGCTGCTCAGAGAGGTTGTGGAGTCTCCTTCTCTGGAGACTTTACAAACCAACCTGGATGTGTTCCTCTGTGACCTACTCTAGGTGACTCTACTTTGGCAGGGGGTTGGACTTGATCCCTAGAAGCTCATTCCAACCCCTAACATTCTATGATCATCTAGAGTAGCCCTTGAGCTCTCAACAGAAGACAAACAACTCAGGAGAGAACTCTCACTTATAGCCTCTGCTTTGCTTTTGAGAGTAGAATAGAACAGAATCAACCAAATTGGAAGAGACCTCCAAGATCATCCAGGCCAACCTATCACCCAGCCCTATCCAGTCAAATAGACCATGGCACTAAGTGCCTCATCCAGGCTTTTCCTGAACACCTCCAGGGATGGTGACTCCATCACCTCCATGGGCAGCCCATTCCAATGCCAATCACTCTCTCTGACAACAACTTCCTCCTAACATCCAGCCTAGACCTCCCCTGGCACAACTTGAGACTGTGTCCCCTTGTTCTATTGCTGGTTGTCTGGGAGAAGAGACCAACCCCCACCTGGCTACAGCCTCCCTTCAGGTAGTTGTAGACAGCAATGAGGTCTGCCCTGAGCCTCCTCTTCTCCAGGCTAAACAACCCCAGCTCCCTCAGCCTCTCCTCATAGGGTTTGTGCTCCAGGCCCTCCACCAGCTTTGCTGCCCTTCTCTGCACACATTCCAGCACCTGAACATCTCTCTTCAATTGAGGAGTCCAGAACTGGACACAGTACTCAAGGTGTGACCTGACCAGTGTTGAGTACAGGGGAAGAATAACTTCCCTTGTCCTACTGGCCACACTGAAGAAGCTCGCTTGAATGAGTTCACTGAGAGATGTTGCTACTCACCTTTATAGCTTTCTGTGCATTGGGTAGCCCTTCTTCAATATCTTCTAAAAGGATTCCTCCCAGCCCTCGCTGGTCATGCTTGTCCAAGAGCCTGAGCAGAGCCTTTTTATCCTTCAAGTTGTACTTGGGTTTGAAAGCGTACTTCCCGTCTACCACTTCTATTTTGGGATTGTTGACTAGAGCCTGTAACAGAGGCATAAATTTGAGACCTTGAAAAAGAGCACATGCTAAGCCTTCTTCTTCTAGCGTGCTTCTGAGCTGCTAGAGCACATCAGCTGCCAGTTTGGAGATTGGAGTTTGAAAGGCATTTTAAATCCTTGGATCCTAGATCCACCAGCCGCGCCTTGCTGTAACTTTGCCACAACATAAAGCACAAAGCACCAAAGGAGGCTTAACATCATTCACTTACTGCCTTTGGGCTCGAGGGTCCATCAAGCCTCTTATGGCAGAAAAGCTGCACAGGTCCCTTTTTGAGGAAAGAATGAAAAGAAGAAGTGGGCACACGAAAAAAGCGTGCTTTGGCTGAATATAAACACACAGCTCAACACGAGGAGCACAGGGCATGTTAGGAATGTGAAAGGCATTAACCTGAGATGAACAACACAGGAGTCAGTCTTCTGACTGTGTGCAGTTCTGGAGCCCCCAACACAAGAAGGACATGGAACTGCTGGAGCGGGTCCAGAGGAGAGCCACGAAGATGATCAGAGGGCTGCAGCAGCTCTGCTATGAGGACAGGCTGAGAGAGTTGGGGCTCTTCAGCCTGGAGAAGAGAAGGCTTCGAGGAGACCTTAGAGTGGCTTTCCAGTATCTGAAGGGAGCCTACAGGAAGGCTGGGGAGGGACTATTTACACGGTCTAGTAATGTCAGGACAAGGGGTAATGGGTTTAAACTGGAAGAGGGGAGATTCCGACTGGATGTTAGGAGGAAGTTCTTTACAGTGAGGGTGGTAAGGCACTGGAACAGGTTGCCCAGGGAGGTTGTGGATGCTTCCTCCCTGGAGGTGTTTAAGGCCAGGCTGGATGAGGCCTTGAGCAGCCTGCTCTAGTAGGAGGTGTCCCTGCCTATGGCGGGGGGTTGGAGCTGGATGATCCTTGAGGTCCCTTCCAACCCAAACCATTCTATGATTCTATGATTCCCCAACTGCTGGCAGGTGGCACCAGCAGCTGTAGAAGAAATTGAGAAGAGCAGACCTCCAGTACAGTAGGATTTGACTTAGGACGTCAGCTTCAGAAGAAAGCTGACCAGAAGCTCACAGGCAATTGAAAGGATTGTAAGTTATGCTCCCAGTCAGTTTGGCTGTGCAGGCAGTACCACAATGGAAGTTCACCTGTAACAGAGGGCAACTCTACTCAGTTTCTTCTGCAGATGCCAGCCTGACCCTGAAAGGAGAAAGAGAAGCAACACAGAAAGAAGAAACCAGGGAGAAGACACCTGTAATAAAGTAACTCTGGCCCCGCAGTGTATTGTTCACCTCTTCTCACTCACTAACAACTCAATGATGATTTTATACACACTTCTTGGCTGGAGCCTTTTCATTCCATCTTGATATTTTGGTTCATAAACCTGGAGCTACTTTCTGAAATCCTCAGCAAAATCAAGCTTTCACCACAACCAGCACTGTCAGATTGGATGTTTCTGTAGCTCAGAGTATTAGTTCCAGTAGCAAAAGGAATGCTGCAGGATGTGTTAGTTAAAACCATCCTGGTTTTACTATGCAGAGGTTTCTCCCCCATGTCTCAACAGCCTGTTGTGAGGATTTAAGATATGAGCTCAGCCAGCCCAGGTACATCAGTCAAGGATAAGTCCCCACTATGGCATTTTGTTAACTGTGCACTTGCAGCCTGGAGAGCCAACCAGATCCTGGGCTGCATCAGGAGAAGTGTGGGCAGCAGGGCCAGGGAGGTGATTCCCCACCTCTACTCTGCTCTGCTGAGACCCCACCTGGAGTACTGCATCCAGTTGTGGAACCTCCATTACAAGAAGGACTCTGGAGCATGTCCAGAGAAGGGCCACCGGGATGCTCAGAGGGCTGCAGCAGCTCTGCTATGAGGACAGACTGAAAGAGTTGGGGCTGCTGAGTCTGGAGAAGAGGAGGCTCCCAGGTGACCTTGTGGCCTTTCAGTATCTGAAGGGGCCTACAAAATAGCTGGGGAGGGACTTTTTAGGCTATCAGAGAGTGACAGGACTAGGGAGAATGGAGCAAAACTGGAGATGGGTAGGTTCAGGCTGGACGTGGGGAGGAAGTTGTTCAGCATGAGAGTGGTGAGAGCCTGGAATGGGTTGCCCAGGGAGGTGGTTGAGGCCCCGTCCCTGGAGGTGTTTAGGGCCAGGTTCCATGGGGCTCTGGCCAGCCTGATGGAGGGTAGGGTTTCCCTGCTCATGGCAGGGGGGGTTGGAACTAGATGATCCTTGTGGTTCCTTCCAACCCTGACTGATTCTAAGATTCTAATGTATTAGTCTTGAAATTCCACAAAGGCATTCAGATCAGCTAAGCATGAAGATGAACCTGGTGGGAAGTTAGAACAAAACCTAGTACCTACGAGTGAGACTAATGAACTTCAGTGAGGGATTTGCAGATCTATTAGCCCACAATTTCAGACAGAAATTTCCCATCAGAACTCTTCATTTTCAGTCAGTAACAAAGAAGTGCAAGCCTGTGAGTTTTGTGCCCAACTCCTTTGGTTCAATTAACTGAACACCCTGCATACTGGAAGGGCACTGCACTTGAAACACTGTTTACAAGAAATTCCTTAGGAAAATCAGCTTCTCTATAAAAAATTAGGGAATGAACAAATTCACCTGACAGAAAATACACTAAGAATCCTAAGAAGCCCTTAAAAATGTGCAAAAGAGCTTTCATTTCAGAGTTACCTCAACAGCAGGAGGTACAAGACAGACCTGTAAATCAACGTAGCTTCTTTAAGGGCAGGGGGGAGGGTTATAGAAAGGTTTGTAATTGAGGTTTAACAGAATCCTTTCTAACTAAAAGGCAAACATCTGCTTTCTTTACCTCACTCATTAACCATTGTTTCTGCTTGAGTCCAATATCTAAATGCTGTGTTTCATCCAAGATCTCTTCTAGGGTTAAGGGATGTGTGTCGCCCCGCTGGTGCCGAGTCTGGAAAAGCAAACAGGATCTGTTAGACTTCTCTGCTTATTTAATTCAGTAACTCCATGAAAAACAAGTAACTAAAGGATCATCAAATCTCCAGGCTTGGGGAGGAGTGGCTGGAAAGCTGCCCAGTGGAAAAGGATCTAGGGGAGTTGGTTGACAGCCAGAGGAACAGGAGCCAGCCTGTGCCAGGTCACCAAGAAGGCCATCAGCATCCCAGCCTGTAGGGTGGCCAGCAGGAGCAGGGCAGTGATTGTCCCCCTGGACTCAGCACTGGTCAGGGCACACCTTGAGTACTGAGTTCAGTTTTGGGCTTCTCAATCCAAGGAGGACATTGAGGGGCTGCAGCAGGTCTAGAGAAAGACAACAAAGCTGGTGAAGGGTCTGGAGAACAGGTGGTGGTGAGGAGCAGCTGAAGGAGGCTGAAGGTGTTTAGTGGAGAAGAGGAGGATGAGGGGAGACCTTCTGGCTCCCTACAGCTCCCTGAAATGAGGCTGGAGCCAGGTGGGGGTTAGTCTCTTCTCTCAAGTAATAAGCACCAGCCTCAAGTTGCATCAGGGAAGGTTTAGGTTGGACGTTAGGAACAATTCCTTCACTGAGAAGAGTGGCTCAGGAACAGGCTACTCAGGGAAGTGGTGGAATCTACATCCCTGGAGGGGTTAAAAAAACCCGCAGAGTTGTGGTGCCGAGGGACATGGTTTAGTGGTGGACTTGGCAGTGTGGGTTAATGGTTGGACTCGATGATCTTGGGGAGCTTTTCCAATCTTAATGATTCTGTAACTCTACAAAATTGCTTTAAATGTGATAAGCACACAAGTGTTTGAAAACCAGGATAGCCACAGCACACACAGACGTTTCAATTAAGCATGCTGGAGAAGATGAGGGGAAAAAACGCTGAGACAAGGTCATTTGTCAGGCACCACATGAGGTCTTGTTTTGAGAAATAAACAACTGATGACTCCTAAAAGCTGACAACATCTTGCAATTCCTATTTCTACCACAAATAAACCCCATTCTGCTGGTTTTAAAGTGACCTGGAATAATCAGGATTTCAGTAATAGCAGAAGATGCTCTTTTTTTAACTGACAGCGTTTTGATTTTAACAAGTTGGTCCTTGAAATTCTCACTCTTGCAGTAAAAGAACATCAAAAATCTGCAATATTCAGCATCTTTCAGCTAAGACAGGAGAATAAAGCATTAAAATCCATTCAAATTATACAGCAAACCATTGTACCTTCATATAGTTCACTATTTTAGCAAGGACTCCAAACTTGTAGCCAGAGCCTCCTGAAAGGGCCTTCAAGTTAAATGATCCATTGCTGTGATCTGAAAAAGGAGAAAACAAACAATAAAATGATGCTTTCAACACCACTCTGTTGGCTCTGCTCTTCATCTCTTTCTCACACTGCTTCCAGAAGCTTTCAGATTGACTAGGAACAAAAACCTGTTGCAGGATCATGCTGATCCAGACTCAGAGTTACCTATCCACAGAGATGTAGCTCTGGAAGACTTCCAAGTAGGACTACATAAAGTTATTGGGACTTGACCTTTAAGCAAACACTGACTGCAGCATCATTGCCATAAGAGTTCATGTTTAATTCCATGGCTTAACAAACCATCATCATTTATGCTATGTTAATTCAGGCTGAAATCATACCCTGCAGTTCTGCTTCATGCTGCTGAGCTAGGAGCAGAGAGTTACACTGATTTGCCCATGGGATTCAGTGGCACACCAAGGAAGGCTGGGCTTGTTGTGATGGGTTCTTTTTAACTCTTTTTAAGGTAGCTCTAGTGGAGAATTCATTATAAACCAAGCCATAAATTAAAATATCATAGAATGCCTCAGGTTGGAAGAAACTTCAGAGATCATCTACTTCAACCTCCTTTCCATGAGCAGGGATGCCTCTCACCTAAACTTGGATGTCCAAGGACTCATCCAACCTGGCCTTGAACACCCCCAGGGAGGAGGCAGCCACAATCTCCCTGGGCAGCCTATTCCAGAGTCTCACCACCCTCATGCTGAAGAACTTCTCCCAAAAATCCAGTGAAGAACTTCTCCCAAAAATCCAGTGAAGAACTTCTCCCTAAAATCCAGTGAAGAACTTCTCCCTAAAATCCAGTGAAGAACTTCTCCCTAAAATCCAGTGAAGAACTTCTCCCTAAAATCCAGTGAAGAACTTCTCCCTAAAATCCAGTGAAGAACTTCTCCCTAAAATCCAGTGAAGAACTTCTCCCTAAAATCAAGTCTAACCCTCTCTCAACTTCAAACCCTTCCCCCTTGTCATGCCCCAAACACCCTTGGGAAGAGTCCCTCTACAGCCTTCCTGTTTGATCCTTTCAGGTATTGGAAGGCAGCTCTAAAGTCCCCCTGGAGCCTTCTCTTCTCCAGGCTGAACAACGTAAGTTGATCTGTAAATGACAACAAAAGGGCAGCTACCAAGTGGGAATTTTGGATGTAGTCAGATTTTGAACCACTTCTGATAATTATTGGGAAGGCTTAATGGAACCTGGTATTGGTATAGGGAGAAAAGAAAAGCTAAAGGAACAAACATCAGATTTAAATCAGCTGGTGATGGTGCAGTAAAAGATATTGAAGGGAAAGAGACTGAAACTCAACTGATGTCGACACAGTAAAAAATACAACGCTGAAGGTACAAACATCAGATTTAAACTCAACTTGGTGCTAGTATAGTAAAAAAATAAAATGCTGAAGGATTAAACATCAGATTTAAAACTCAGCCAACTGGTAATTGTGAATGAAGCTCACCAAAAAGTGAAGCTCTTGCCTGACATTTGCTCAGAGGCTTTACACAGCACAACAATTCTAAAATTAACATAGAAGAGTCAGTAGGACTCCAGCTAAAGAACATTTTATTCTGGTTACTAAATTAAGAGGGGAAAATGGGAGAAAAATAAAAGCCAGAATAAAGCCTCTAGGGATTTTCCCCTAAAGGGCTCTCTTTTATCATTAAAAATTGATGTCTAATGCAGGAGAGCTTATAAATTAAATAATGATGCTTGCAAGGAGAGGTCTGAAGCGACTAGAAGTAAAATCCAGAGGCACAACAAATAGTTAAGATGACTTCTCATGTATTTGTTCTGTCAGTTGAATCAAGGAGATTATCTTGTTTAATCTGCCTGGCTACAGTCTGCTGCAGTTCATGACAAGTCAATCTGAGCACACGAGCAAGCTGGAAACCTGCAGATGTTAACACTTCAAACATCAAGCTCTGACCTGCTGCTTTCCAGCACAAAGCAAAGCAGGCTCACAGTCACCGCCACCCTCTCATCTCGCGCACACAAAGAGCATCCCAAAAATGAGAGCAGGAAGGGGAATTTGCTTCTGATTTAAGGCAGTAAGAGCCCAACTGATGAATGATTTACTCCTGGGGTTGGAGGGGTTGATGCAAATGAGCATAAAGGAAGTTGTCAGCAGCAGCATGTTCTGGCCAATGGTAGGAAAGCTCCATCTTAGCTGTGCTATAGGCTGCGTTAAAAACAGGGACCTGAGCAGCGCTCTTCCAGCATCCTCTCAGACAAGAGGTAGGTGTGGATCGTTTTATAACCATCTCTTTGCTTTCTCGTGATTGCTGAAAGAAAAGATGCCTGTAACCTGCACACCTTCTTAGAATCAGGCTGCTTTTTCTCTAGGTGGAGGAGGATTTTCTGCCGCCCGGCGCAGGGCAGCTCATCTTGCACTACCAGCCAGGCACTTTCACCATCTGTGCACTGATGGGAAATTGATGACCACTCCATCTTACAGCAAAGCTAATAACACCCAGCCAAGAGGCAGGGAACAAAATGGATTTCATGCTTACAGGGCAGCTAGCTCCTTTCCTGCAGCCTCACCTTCCTCTTAATTGGTTCTCTGTGTTTTGTAGAGAAATGAAAGGATTTCCCTTCAAACAAAGCCAGCTAAGCCTGGAATTGAAGAAATCTCTCTCCCAAGTGGGTATTCCACAAACAGCATCAATTAAACTGCCTGAAGGAGCCCTGTGTTTGTGGATATGCTAGAAACCTGTGCTAGAAACCTGGTTATGTTGGAGAGAAAATTATGCTGCACGTTATTATCCCTGCAACTATTGGAGCAGTGATCAATCCAATACAGACAGGCTGGGATCTGATGTAGGTTTGCAAATGCTATTTATTACCCCAAGATGTCTCTTCAGTGGTTTCTTAACCAGGACTTCCTCAGTGCTGCATTGAAATGATTTAATTTTTTTTGCCAGTCATTTTCCCCTCTGCTCCATGAGCAGGATTTCAAATCAAGCTGCTCCTCTGCAGTGTCTAAAAGATGCTTGATACTTTTAAACTAAAACCTAATATGGATGCTAAAGGAACCAATTAATTACTTAACTCACTCACACATCCAAGAGCTGAAATGCATTCAAATCATGAGACTTTAAAATCTAATATGGATATTAAAGGAACTGATGAATTATTTAACTTACTCACACATCCAATAGCTGAAATGCATTCAAATCATGAGACTTCAAAATCTAATATGGATATTAAAGGAACTGATTAATTATTTAACTCACTCACACATCCAATAGCTGAAATGCATTCAGATCAGCTAGGCTTCCAAAATTCATTTCAATGTGCCATTAATAAGTAAATCTGCATGAAATCAGATAATTTTGGACAGCTTTCAATGGCATTAACCTTATTAGTGCTGCATTAATTCTGGAGGCTCAGCAGTACCTACTTCAGCCTTGTCTTTTAGTAATTACAGCAATGAGTAGCTGCTATTTATCTGCTTGGCCTCATTCAAACCTATAGAGATCAGCATCAACCCTTGAGAAGCACAAACCACCTGCAGCAGGGGCATTCAGTATCACCTCCCTGCACAAAGATCTGCTTCTCTACACCAGGCAGACCCTAACGGGTAGCTGTGGAGTGGGAAGGGGATGTCTGCTGCACTGTGCTGGCAGCAGGGACTCTGTGCCCAACATGTTCCTATTGGGAACTGAGGTTTGCTGGCAAAGGGTCTTGGCTATATGATGTAAACATGGCCAAGCTCTTTCAGCAGCATCAAATCTTGGTCATTTTTAGCAATGATTGAATTTTCTATCAGTAGAAAAGAGTTAGTTTTTGCACTTGGTGTTTGCAGAGTGACCAAACAAGGTGTAACAGACTGCAACAAAATCCTCAGCCTTAGAAATCTGTTTGAGTTCAACCCAAAGCTTCCTTTCTCCAGGTTATTCTTTTGCCATTTAAAATACACATTTAAACCTTGCTTGTTTTAATTACCCCTCAAAGGGGACTCCAAATCCCTGTATTCATCACCACCCTCTAGATTTTCAAATAACTCTTCAGATCACCCCTTCAAAACCCCTCCATAAAACAGGTCAGCTGAATTTCCTTTCTACCTTGTCACCAAGCCAGGACCCAGCTCAGCTCAGGAGTGTTTTTAAGCTTGGATTTGCTCTGTAAACTTCTGTTTCAAACAAAAAAACCCCAACCAGCTTAATTAATCCTGTCCATCTCAGTCATAGTTTTGTGTATTCAATTACAGATTTCTGTACTCAGTTGCAGAATTAACATAGGAACCAACAAGTCACTGCAACTGCTCCAACAAATGGCTGTAGCAAATGTTAGCAGCAGCTATCTTCTCAAGGACAAATTTGCTCTGATTCAATTTAATCCTTTAAAGACAGAAGGATAAAGAACAAAATGTATATTTGAACAACAAAAGTAAGGCAGAAAATGGTGAGTTGGGTTGGCTGCATCAGCCTGCTTTTCAAAATAACCTTCTGTTTTAATAATGGCATGAAAATCATGCCAGGTGCTTAAGACTGCTTCAAATGACCTGGTTTTGTAGACACCATCGTCTTTGTCTTGTCCCCACCCATTTATTCAGCTGTTTTCATTGAACCTTTTGAGTTGGAAGGGACCTCCAAAGGTCATCCAGTCCAACTCCCCTGCAGTCAGCAAGCACATCTTTCACTAGAGCAGGCTGCTCACAGCCTTGTCCAGCCTGACCTTAAGTATCTCCAGAGATGGAGCCTCAAGCACATTTCTGGGCAATCTCTTCCCAGTCATCCACCAGCTTCTCATGACAGAACTTCTTCCTCACATTCAATCTCAATCAGCTTTCATTTCAAACCACTGTCCCTGGTCCTATCCCTGCAGGCCTTTGCAAATAGTCCCTCTGCAGCCTTCTTGTAGCCCCCTTCAGGTACTGGAAGGTCGCTATTAAGTCTCCCTGGAGCTTTATCTTCTCCAGGCTGAACAACCCCAGCTCCCTCAGCCTCTCCCATAGCAGAGTAGCTCCAGCCCACTCATGGCCCTCCTCTGGACTCCCTCCATCAGGTCCATGTCCTTCCTGTGTTGAGGGCTCCAAAGCTGTTCACAGCACTGCAGGGGAGGTCTCTGCAGAGCAGAGGGGCAGGATCCCCTCTCTCTACTTCTGGCCATGCTGCTTTGGATGCAGCCCAGGCTGCCACTGGCCTTCTAGGCTGCAAATGTCCATTACTGGCTCCTGTCCAGCTTCTCATCCACCAGCACCTGCAAGTCCTTTTCTGCAGGGCTGCTCCCAATCTCATCATCCCCCAGCCTGGACTGATATCTAAGATTGCCCCAACAGGTGCAGGGCCTTGTGCTTTGCCTTACTGAACCACGTTTTGGGAGCTGCCCCTCAGCCAGCACTGACAGGCTCACCTAAAAACTTGTTGCTGTTCCTCAAGGGACTGTGGAGACTGGATTTGATCTCCTTCTCCCACACCCAGTCTTAAACTGCCTGAAGGATTCCAAGGTTACAATATGCTGCCACAGGTAACCAGAGATTACTAGAGCTCCTTGATTCTCCTTTATTACATTGGACTGTATCAGAAGTACTCTAAATTCCCTTATTCTGGGAGGCAAAGGCAGGAAAAGAAGGAAACCAAAGGGGGGGGAAAAAAAAGATGCATAACTGCAAAGATGTTATTGCCAAACACTTCATCTGCCTCCTTATCCAGAATTCACAGAGAAATTCAGAGACAGACAAAACTGCTGGGGATAAGCTGCAGACATGACTGAGGCACAAACTGCTCTCACACTTTGGAGCGCCAGCCTTTCTGAAGCAGCCCATCTCAACACGCCAAAAGCAGACTTACAGAAGCCAGCTCCTTGCTTCAGCTCCCCCCAACACCACAAAGCAGTTTTTTATTTCTGCTGGGTACACACAGACAGCACTGGCCCAAGGACAACATTCCTTTCCTAGCAGTTCAGCAGAGAACACAGCAGAAAACAAGAAATCAGAGTTCCTCAGAAAGGGTTTTCCTTGTTATCTATCCTCATGACCATGGCACCACAAAGGGGAAGAGATCTCCAAATGCACTCAGTGCTGTCCAAACAGCTCAGTGGAGCAGTTCATGGATTCATAGAATGGTTTGGGCTGGAAGGAACCATCAAGATCATCCAGTTCCAAGCTCCCTGCCGCAGGCAGGGACACCTCCCATTAGCCCAAGTTGCTCAAGGCCTCACCCAACCTGGCTTTGAACACCTCCAGGGAGGGGAGATCCACAGCCTTCTTGGGCAATTTGTTCCAGTGTCTCCCCACCCTCACTGTAAACCTGAGATGGGTTCCTCAGGCACAAATCTCTACTCACCAGTGGAATGGCTGTAAGGAAATCTGGCCTTCTGCAGGGTTAACAAAACTCTGCAGGAGCTCTAAAATCAGGAGATTGAAGGAAGCAGCAGCATTGTTATCATGTGAGAGAAAAACAACCAAAGGTTTGGGTTTGATCTTTGAAAACCTTCTCCAAAATAGTTATAATGGATATATTTTTTACAAAGAGTTCTTTATTTCTTTCTCCCAAACAGGAGGGAAAAAATCAAGCAAGTAAACAAGTTGCTACATTAATATGTTCTTTTTCATTACTCAGGTATAGAATCTTAGAACGGTTTGGGTTGGAAGGGATCTCCAAAGGTCACATAGTCCAACCACACCACACTCAGCAGGCAGGGACATCCTCCACTAGAGAAGGCTACTCACAGCTTTGTCCAGCCTGACCATGAAGATGTCCAGGGATGAGGCCTCTAATACCTTCCTGGGCAACCTCTTCCAGTCTTTCAGCACCTTTACAGTGCAGAACTTGTTCCTCACATCCAATCTAAATCTGCCCTTCTCACATTCAAAACCATTGCCCTCAGCCTGCCCCTGCAGACCTGTGAAAACAGTCCCTCTGCAGGCTTCTCGTAGCCCCCTTCAGGTACTGGAAGGCTGCTGTCCTTGAACCCTTCTCTTCCCCAGGCTGAGCAATACCAGCTCCCTGAGCCTGTCCTCATAGCAGAGGTGCTGCAGCTTCCTGACCATTAAGAACAAGGCTCCTGCTTTTGTAAGAGTGCCAAAACAAAATGCTGAGGGCTCTCATACCTTGCACCTTGAAAATGATCTCTAACTTTTCTGTCTTTGCATACATTTGAAATAAAGCAGCGGAGTTCCCTCATGACTCAATAACTGCAGGATGGACCAGTCCTGACCTGGAAGAAAGGTTCCTAAGTTGTGATCTGAAATTTGATGCTTTAGTGAGGAAATGTGAGCATGCAATGACCCATGTTTATAGAAGGTGTGAGGACTCTTAGCTTCAGTTCTTACACTTTGGGGTAAGAATCACAGCATGTTCTTGGCCATTGGAGTCCCTCAACAGCTTTGTTTCTCTGTTTCAGCCCCCAAATCCCTCACAGCAGGCACACCAAGATAGTTCCTCAAGAATGGCAACCCTGAACAGCACTCACTGGAATGAGACTACATCCATTTCCCAGTACCTGGGCTTTCAAGTGCAGAAGATTTACCCTTTCCATGACAACTGGAACACTGCCTGCTTTATTATTCTGATCATATTCATCTTTACTGTGGTTTCTCTGGTGGTCTTGGCTTTCCTCTACGAACTGCTGGACTGCTGCTGCTGTGTGAAAAACAAGACTGTGAAAGACTTGGAGAACGAACCAAATCCAGTTAGAGCAATGCTGAACAGCTTCAGAAAGCGTGGGACAGAGGTGGTGTAGGAAGGACTCTTGTACCTTACAGATGAGCAAGTCCTGCGCTTTTATTCATTTGTTTTCCCTTTTGGACTGAAATATAATGGCAACAGTTATCATTGTACCTAGCAAAGGCTTTGCTTAGCAGAAGGATGAGCTGTTGCAATCTTATGGGGAAAGAAAAGGGTTTGTTTTTTTTTTGTCTTGAAATGAACTCGGTGTTTCTATGGAGTTTTTAGGATAGATCTTTGCCTACATGAAGGAACAAATGTTGCCTGAAGTACATAAAACAATGTTGCTTTACTGGAAAGGACCTTTATAGAACTGCTCAATAGTCTGATCATACCTAGTGCAGAGACACAGCAGTGTCCTCTGCTGGGGGCAACCACACAGAGACAGGAAAGACACACAAGGGCTGAGCAAAGAGGCTGTGAGATGGAAGGGTTGGATGGTGAGAGGTCTCACCAGATGGGAGAGGCTTGCGTGATTCTTGCCTTTGGCACTTCTGATTACGGGTTTCTTCCTTTTAGAAGAGAGGGTGTGGGGATGAGAAGTAAGCCAACATGGAATGCATCCCTCAAGTGGGCTTTGCTAACCCCTCAGGGTTCAATTTGACCCTTTCTCCCTCCCCTTCTCCTGTTCCAGAAAACTGATCTCTCCTTACTTGACACTCAGCCTGTTCACCAAGTTCTGAGTGTTGAGATGGTGACCAATGCACTACCTTAGGAACATCTCTCTACACAAGCAGACTGCAGTGGTGCTATGGCCTAGAAGAAACAGAGACATTGCTCTGCCCCAAGGCTGTGTCCATAACAGGCCAGGGAATCAGACATGCTGGATACTCCATCCCTACTTAACTTCTGGAAGCTGAACTGGAACTGCATTCTCACACACCAGGAGATGGGTGGCAGACCTCCTACCCTGACAAGTCATCTCACTCCCTGCACACAGCTTTCAGGTCCTAATGTGCTTCACGAAGGAGCCCAGACCAGGACTAGCCTCCTGCTGGAGGTGGCAGGACAGATGCACAGAGAGAAGCAACTGCATTTTGCACAAGAGAATCCCAGCAAGCTTCACCAGCCTGTTGATGCACCCAGATTGCTCACACTGACATCCTCCTCAAACTGACCATGGACCCTGAGCTCACCAGATCCTTTTCCTGTGTAGCTTCTAAACCCATCCAAGCTCTGCAGTTGTAACTGTAACAACAGCATGGCCATCAGTGATACCCACTTCATCTTTCACACTCCTGAACCCCACAGAGAAGCAGCCGAGTGAGAAACATTACAGACCCAAGCTAAGCGTGGGACAAGATATTTAATGATGTTAAACCCAAACAACATTCCTGGTGTTAGGAAATACACCTAATGGCCAAAGGGACAGGAAAGCTACAAGAGTGATCTTGCAGTTCATCCACGTCAGAGATACCTTTGTGCTATGGCCAGTATCTCTAATTATCTTTGTTTCATATAATTAAACTCCTCAATCAGGTGCAGCACAGCTGAGCTCCAGAAGATCTGGACACAATGAAAGACTTGCTCACTTGATTCGTGCTTGTTCTGGCTGGTGAAATGGAGTCACAAGATACTCAGGCCGCTATAAACCAGCACAGCCAGTCCAGTGATTCACCTGGAGAAGCAACCTCCCTTCTGCAATCATGAAATGCTACAACTGCTTCTGTAACCACTCATCTCCCATACGTTTAGGGTGAAGTTTTGCCAGTCTCAGGTGCAGAGAATGCTTTTAGCTGAAGGGAAAAAAAAATAAATCAAAGTATAAGCACAATTAATGGAAACTGACCCCACAGGTACAAGCTAACACCAAGACACACAATGAAGATAATGGGAATGATGTCAATGCCTTCCACTGACAAGGAGGCTGGGTAGATGCAACCTTCTCTTCTACCTATCCTGAAAGAATGATGTTCTGCTTGAGAGGCAAGAGTAGCCCTTGTGATACAGCAAATTAAAGTGCCTCTTTCCTGAAAGCAAACCCCCTGAAGGGCAACAGGACTGCAGTCCACTCGGAGTGTTCCTGCAAAACACTCCTCCTCGCTGCACACCAGAAGGCAGTGTGCAGGAAGCACCCTGGCTGGCCTCTGCCATGCTGGCTTCGCCTTCTTATGCCTTCCTGAGAAGCACACACGATGAAAAGTCCTGGGATTCATTCCAGCTGCTTATTTCACAGATCTTCAAAGGAGGAGACAGGGTGTCTGCACAAGGAAGAGAAGACAAAGATCTCCCCTTGCACAGCCCTAGAGCCTCAGGACCACTCATTCCCAAGAGATTTCAGCTCTTGATTACTGTTGGCCAATACCACAAAGACAAAGGTCTTAAAGATGAAGACCTTAGCCACAACTTACTGTTCATTAATAAAAAGGAATAAACAGATATGATCTGTATTTTATTTATTTTCCAGTCTCTGTTCTTAGTAAACAAGGCAGTTCTGAATGTTTTCAAGCAGTTTGTTTGAATTCATTCACAGAGATAAAACAGTAACTGCTCTCACTGGAAAGCTTTCACAAGTCAGATTTAGCTCTGCAGCTTTCAATGTCTCTCCCTCTCCAAAAAGTGAAAGGGGCAGGTTCTTCAAGTCATAGAAACCTAGAAGAGTCTGGGTTGAAAGGGACCCCTCCAAAGGTCATCCAGTCAGACCTCACTGCAGTCAGCAGGGACATCCTCCACTAGAGCAGGTTGCTCAAAGACTCATCTTGAAGATCCTTCAGGGATGAGGCCTCAAACACCTCCCAGGGAAACCTCTTTCAGCACCCTCATGGTGCAGAACTTGTTTGTCACATCCAATCTAAATCTGCTCTGCTCTCATTTCAAACCACTGTCCCTGGTCCTATCCCTGCAGGCCTTTGCAAACAGTCCCTCTGCAGCCTTCAAGTACTGGAAGGCTGCTCTAAGGTCTCCCTAGAGCCTACTCTTCTCCAGGCTGAACAACCTCAGCTCCCTCAGCTTGTCCTCACAACAGAGGTGCTCCAGCCCCCTGATTGCTTTTGTGTCCTTCCTGTGGTAAGGCCTCCAGAGCTGGATGCAGGGAGAACCTGCAGGTCTTACACACCCAGGGACTATCCACCCTAAGACACAATCACTGTGACACTATTAACTGTCTCTGTGGTAGCTACAAAACAAAACCAGGATTGATCATCCGAATTTTCATTTCTTCAAGGTATGTGACAGAGGTTCTTCAACATTAGATTTTTAATCCACCTCCCCAAGACCTCTGTCTGGCACACACATATCCTGACAGGTGTCATTCCAAATTAGAAGGCAAAGGCCTTTGACTATGCAGCATCACAGTGCAACTTCCGTGGTTGCTTAACCCATTCAGCCATTTACCAGATCAAGAGACGTTTTCCTCCCCCTCTACTCCAGTGAGGACACATCTGGAATATTGTGTTCAGTTCTGGGCCCCTCAGTTCAAGAAGGACCTCAGGGAACTGCTTGAAATAGTCCAGCACAGAGCCACAAAGATGCTGCAGGCAGTGGAACATCTCCCTGTGAGGACAGGCTGAGGGAGCTGGGGCTCGGAGCAGAGAAGCCTGAGGGTGGCCTCATGCTGATAAAGATGTGCAGGGTAGTGTCAGTAGGACAGAGTCAGGCTCTGTTCAGGGATGTCCAGTGACAGGACAAGGGGCAGTGGGTGCCAGCTGGAGCAGAGGAGGTGCCACAGGAACAGAAGGGAAAACTTTGCCACTGTGAGAGTGCTGGAGGCCAGTAGGCTGCCCAGAGTGGTCATGGAGTCCCCTTCTCTGGAGGCATTCAAAACCCACCTGGATGTGTTCTTGTGTGATCTACCCTAGGTGATCTTGCTCTGGCAGCGGGGTTGGACTGGATGATCTTTGCAGGTCCCTTCCAACCCCTAACATTGTGTGACTCTGCAAAACCTTGAAACCTTTCCACTACTGCCTAGAACAAAGCCAGCAGCTTAAAAGACAAAGTGCATTTGCCCACACTCCTTTCTGTGTAAGATCATCATCTGAGAGCTATAAAGACACTTAAAGAAACACTAAGCCCACAAAACCAGAGCAAAGAAACAATTTATCTATTCTGCTACTCGGCCACATCTACTCCAATCCTCCAGACCAGACTCACATTTGAACTGTTCACCCTCTTCTTGCCCCCCCAGCTCTCTTTCCCAACAAACTGCCTTCACTTATGAAGGCACATAGTTTAGAACATTCAGTGTAGAAAGTTATTTCACTTGGAGAGTGTGGCAAAGGGACTGAGAGAAATCTGCCCTCCCTTGATTTATTTTAAAACGTCTGGCTGGCAGCTTTCTTTGGTGCCCTAAGAAGCCAGAGATAAACAAGCAAACTCCCTACTTGTCCCCTTAGACCCCAGATGTTCCACTCCTCTCACTGTCCTTGACGTTTGTCTCTGTTGTTTTTAGCTCAGTTGTTTCTTTTGGCGTTCAGAAGAGAGCCACACGAGGCATTTAAAATATGAGCACACGAGGAGTTTGTGCAACGGAGTATTTTGTGTTTTAGTAACTCCTGACATTTGATTTGACCTTTAGAATGCATCTGAGAACTGTCAGTGCTTGCAGAGAACTAAGACAGCCCCTCAAGTGATGTGTTTCACTTGGTGAAGGCAAAGCTGACAGAAATCTGCTTAAGCTCTGGTGTTCATAAACAAAGATCAACTCCCAGGTAAAACAGGAGGCACTGCTAACCACAAGATGCTAGCCAGACATGACAACAGAACAGTAGAGGTTGGAAGGAATCCCTGGGGATCATCTAGTCCAACCCATCTGCTGAAGCAGGGTCGCCCTGACCAGGTTGTAAAGGACCACAGTGTCCAGGTGGGTTTGGAATGTCTCCAGAGAAGGAGACTCCACAACCTCTCTGGGCAGCCGGCTCCAGGATTCCAGCACCCTCACACCTAAGAAGTTTCTCCTGTTCAGATAGAACTTCCAGGATTCCAGTTTGTGATCACTGCTCCTTATCCTGTCACTTGCTGCCACCGACAAGAGCCTTGCCCCATCCTCTTGCCCCCTACTTCAAGCTCTTGATCAGCACTGAGAAGAGCCCCTCTCTCAGGCTGCTTTTCTCCTGGCTGAACAGCCCCAGGTGTCTCAGCCTTTCCTCCTCTGAGAGATGCTTCAGCCCCCTCAGCATCTTCATGGCCTCTGCTGGATTCCTTCCAGTAGCTCAGACATAAGTTACAGAAGACTACCTTGTAAAATCCATCTCAGGGATGGACAGCCTGTGCCTTAGCCTTAACAGAATCCAGTTCTGGGCTCTCTCTTGCAAGAAAGACAGAATAACAATGAGGCCACTGTTACTGCTTGTTCTGCGGGTCCAGCAAGCACAGAAATCACAAATCAAAGCTTGGCTTCGCACAAACACTTTGGCAGCAGCAACTCCTCCAACTAACAGCAAACAAGTCAGAGGACGAGGCCTGACAAGTACAGGTGGTAGCGAAAGCAGGTTTTCCTCTTGTGCAAGCTAATTTCTTCACAAGAGCTCAGGTAAGAGAAAGAACGACAACACCCAATAGCAAAGTTGACAGAGAGGCTGAATCACGCTAACAAACAGCACCTGAAGAGGATGCCAGTAGAAAACACCGAGCAGCTGCTGAGCAGGAGACTTTCACCAACCTGTGTTTTGCTTGGAGCTTGAGGAGCTGCCCTGTTCTACCTTTGCTTTCTTCTTTTTGGAAGAGGAGTCAGAAGATGGCGCTGGACGTTTCTCTACCGCTGGCGTGGAGAGGGCACGCTTTTTGAACAGCTCTCGCTCCCTCAGCAAGCTTGGATCCATACTTCTGTTAGGGGAAGTGGGGGAAGAAGGCAAGAAACTGGTATTAGAAAGTAGGAACTTATCCAAGAGCTGGGATATCTACTTATGAAGTCGTTTGTTCGCTTGTATCCTTCCCTTCCTCCACAGGGACTTTAAGAGACTGGGAAATTAGTATTAGAACATTACCTTAACGCCCCAGAAGGCGACCAGCCCTCACACCCGCACCGGTATGGAAAAGCACCGAGGCTACTCCACGGCCTTACAATGAGCTCCGGCACCCACCGGAACCCAACGCCTGTCTGACCAGCACCTCACGTTAAGGAGAAACGTTCATGTCACCCACAGGCCGGGAAACTTTGGCAGCGTGACAGCCACCCACCCGGGAACCAACCCGAGGGCGCTCGTCCCTCGCTACCCTGCCTTTTAACGACATCCACGACATAACAGGACGGGGCAAGGCGGCGGCGGACGGGGGCCTTGAGATGCCGCCCCTCTGACCCTCCCCCGGCTGCAGACCTTGCTCTCCCTTCCCAGGGCCTGTCCCACACCAGGCGGGTGGGCTCCGACCTGTCGTCCTCCTCCGCCGCCGCCGCCCCCCCGGCTCCGAGCCCCCCGCCACGTCCGCCGCCGCGCGCTCGCTCACCCGCCCGCCGGAGCGCGAGGCGCAGGCCGTGCACCGCCGCTCGCAGTCTATTGGCCCATGCCGCTTTCCCGGCAGCCCCCGCGCCACCGCGTACCACCCCGGAAGTGGGCGCGCCGTTGCCACGGCGACGCGGCGGGAGGCCGCCGCCGGTCACCCCTCCAGGCACTCAGGACCGCGCAACGGTTCTTTACTTTTTAATGATAATAAATTCCATACAGTGGGAAAGCACCGAAGGAGAAGGCTAGGGGGAGCTGCGGGAACGAAGAGTGAAAGAGCGGCAGTCAAAGCGCGGTAGTGCAGTAATACTCTGTACAAAAAAATTCGTCCTTTAGAGATTAAAAAACAAAGCTTCGTTTCCACATTCAACGAAAAATCCCTTTTTTGGCCTCTGTTTTGGATTTCTTCGGCTGGGTGAGAGGTAGAGCTGTTCCTGCTGAGGTTCTAAACCATTCTGGCATTTTCCTCTTAAAAAGGGGAGGTAAGCTCTGGAAGAAGAAGAAAAACAAATGTTGGAAAAGGGAAGTAATTTACTGGTTAATTTATAAAGCTCTGCTCTTACACAGCTCAGCTCCCCAAAATGGTGCTCATCAGGAGACACAAACAGCTACCAGCAGTAGTGGAAAGCTTATGTCTCTCTTAAACACCTTGTTCAGTTAAGCACAACTCCTGGTCTCCAAGGTGGTGGCACATGGGTTTGATAGGTGGACCACGAGATGGATAAAGAACTGGCTTGATGGCCACATCCAAAGAGTGGCTGCCAACGGCTCCATGGCCAAGTGGAGGCCAGTGACAAGTGGAGTCCCTCAGGGATCAGTCTTGGGACCGGTGTTGTTCAACATCTTTATGGGTGCCATGGACAGAGGCACTGATGCAACCTCAAGTTTGCTGACAGCACCAAGCTGTGTGGTGCAGCAGACAGGCTGGAGGGCAGGGATCCATCCAGAGGGACCTGGACAGCCTGGGGAGGTGGGCACAAGCCAACCTCATGAGCTTCAACAAGACCAAGTGCAGGGCCCTGCAGCTGGGTCGGGGCAGTCCTAAGCACAAATCCAGGCCGAGCAGTGAGTGGCTGGAGAGCAGCCCTGAGGAGAGGGAGTTGGCGGTGCTGGTGGACCAGAAGCTCAACAGGAGCCAGCAGTGTGCACTTGCAGCCCAGAATGCCAACCAGAGCCTGGGCTGCATCAGAAGTGTGGCCAGCAGGGCCAGGGAGGTGATTCTCCACCTCTACTCCACTCTGCTGAGACCCCACCTGGAGCACTGCCTCCAGTTCTGGAGCCCCCATTACAAGAAGGATGTGGACATGCCCAGAGAAGGGCCAGGAGGATGCTCAGAGGGCTGCAGCAGCTCTGCTGTGTGAGGGCAGACTGAAAGAGTTGGGGCTGTTCAGTCTGGAGAAGAGGAGGCTCCCAGGTGACCTTCTTGTGGCCTTCCAGGATCTGAAGGGGACCTACAAAAAAGCTGGGGAGGGACTTGTCAGGATATCAGGGAGTGACAGGACTAGAGGGAATGGAGCACAGCTGGAGCTTGGTAGGTTCAGCCTGGACATGAGGAGGAAGTTGTTGAGCATGAGAGTGGTGAGAGCCTGGAATGGGTTTCCCAGGGAGATGGCTGAGGCCCCATCCCTGGAGGTGTTTAAGGCCAAGCTGGATGAAGCTGTGGCCAGCCTGCTCTAGGGTAGGGTTTCCCTGCCCATGGCAGGGGGGTTGGAACTAGATGATCCTTGTGGTTCTTTCCAACCCTGACTGATTCCATGATTCTAAGAAGGACTAAGAATCAAGCCAAGAGCCAAGGCTGTGAAATCATGCAACAACAAAGCATGCTGGCACCCCTTTAAGTATTACATTAGCCTTAAGAATTTGCCTTTTAAAAACCCAACCTCAGCTGCCAAGGCAATAAAGGAACTGCAGCTTCTCATCTTGACCTGTTAAGAACCACCCCCCAGACAGGAAGGAGGTGGCTGCCTCAAACCTGTGATGAATCATCAGTGCAACTACTTGAGAAAAAGCAACTGGAACCCAAAAACATATCAGTGGGGGACTGTCACCAACTGTGCAAAGCACATTCTCCTCCTGCAGGACTCAAACCACCCAAGAATTCTCTGAACACTCACTGGTCTCCATGAGCAGTGGGTGCATCTCTTGTATTGTGGTGGGAAGTGATGCTATGGCAACACAAAGCTGTGAGTTCCTTAAGCTGGGAGATAACTGAATTTCTGCTTGCCCTTCAGCCATGAGATTTTAAAACTATGGAGGACCTCTCTTAAAGTCCCTGCGGAGGAAGAGAAGGATACAAGCAAACAAATGACTTCATAAGTAGGTATCCCTGCTCTTAGGTAACTCTAATACCTGTTTCTTGCCTTCTTCCCCTAACAGAAATATGGATCCAAGCTCACTGAGACAGTGAGAGCTGTTCAAAAAACTATGGATCTCTGCTGAGACATTCTTCTCAGGATGATCAGTGTTGACAAGCTGCAGTTGAAACAAAATATATCAGGACCACCACAGCCAGGAGAGAGGCTGCTGCAGTGCCACACCATCAAGAGGTAAGCACTCCACACCAGGGCTCCCAGTCCAAACCTGGGTGAAGCAGCAAGGATGCAGGGACCATGACACTGATCGTGCTTTGTTCCTGTGTCACAGCAAAGGGGCTTTGCTTGGATACGTTCTGGAAGTGCTCTGAAACTAACACCAACAACCTAAAAGATAAAGTTACACTGTGTTTAAGTAAGATACCCATTGTGCTGTTCAGGAGTCATCTCCAATGCAGACCAGAGCATGAATTTGTCTGCAACATGTTTTACATTCACAGCTTCAAACCGAAGCAAGCTGTACAGCAGTCAGTGCTGGGCAGCCCCTACAAGCTCCCTTCAGAAGCACTATTTGTATGTTGATGCAAGCAGTGCAAAACCCCCTAATGAGATCAGAGCAAAAACCTCACACAACTATATTTGAAAAGGGAAAAAGGGAGCCAAACATCCTCCTCGAGTATTGGAAGCATCTGCCACTAGATGGCTGACAAGATTTACTGCGGGGCAGTGTCTCTGTATCAGGCTGATAGCTGTGGAACTGGCATATTCCACAGAAGTACAGAACTGTGGGAGTTGGAAGGGATCTCTGGAGATCAGTCCAAGTCTCTACCCACACAGGGTTCACCTAGGTCACACAGGAACACATCCAGATGGGTCTTGAAAGTCTCCAAAGAAGGAGACTCCACAACCTCTCCAGAGCCTGCTCCAGAGCTTCAGTATCCTCACACCACAGATGTTTCTCCTCATGATGAGGAGGAACTTCGTGGGTTCCAGTTTGTGTTCACTGCTCCTTGTCATATCACAGGACACCACTGAAAAAAGCCTGGCCCCTTCTTCTTGACACCCACCCTGCAGATGTTTGTAAACGTTCATAAGATCTCCTCTCAGCCTTTGCTTCTCCAGACTTGACAGCCCCAGGTCTTGACTCATCACTCAGATGTTCCAGTCCCTTTATCATCCTTGTAGCCTTATGGACTCTCTCCAGTATATCCCCATCCTCTTGAACTGGGGACCCCAAAACTGGACACAAGACTCCAGATGTGGTCTCACCAGGGTGGAGTAGAGGGAGAGCAGAACGCCCCTTGACCTGCTGGCCACAGTCTTCTTAATACACCCCAGGAGACTATTGGCCTTGTTGACCACAATGGCACATTGTTGTCCCATGGGTAAGTTTTATCCACCAAGACTTCTCCATGGAGCTGCTTTGCAGCAGATCAACCCCTAATCTGTACTGGTGCATGGAACTGTTTCTCCCCAGGTGCAGGGCTCTACACTTGTTTCTTGTTGAAGAATCCATCTTGTTTGGGCAATGCAAGCAGTGTGCTGTCACTGCACCAAGGCGACGAACAAGAGAAGGTGTCTGGTAATTCAGGCCAAGGTTTTTGGCCAGAGTAAAGGATCCAGACAGAAGCTGGGATTTTGACTTGTTAAAGATCAACATCCCAATCATCTGCTCCTGGCACAGAGCTGCAGGCACAGACTCACCTTTGGCTGAGAGTCAGACAGGTCCTTCTCACTGCGATTGAGGGCAGGCTGATTCCAGGAGGCTAAGGTGATGGCTTCTGGGCGGCCTGCTGCCCCTCTGCTCTCTGCCTGGCTGTCATCTGTGCTCTGGGTGGCCTTTCCACGCAACACTGAGGAAGCTGGCTGTTAAAAGGATGACAGCATTAAAGCTTGAGTCTGCACAAACCAGATTGAATGCAAAGGCTGTGTTTTGGAGGGAAATGAGTTTGCAATTCTAACCAGAGTTCTACCACCTCTGCTTAACGAGATCATCATCTGTTTCCGAGTCATTCCATCAGAGATGAGCAAGTGAAGTACATCCATTTCAAACACAAGGCAACTGGAATTTGGATATTTTGTGCAGTGAGGAAGAATATTTCTTCCATTCCTGTGGCCCTGAGAACTTGAAATCCTTGCTCCTGCTTCAAGTGGTGTGTTTTCAAACGTGCTTTTACACCAAGGGTTTCAGTTAAGAAAAAAGGCATTTGGGGCACACTCCTGATCTCCACATAATGCTACTGGTTAGAAGCTGGAAGAGCCAAGGTGAGGGTTTTTTGGATCAGCTCCAAATTTTGATGTTACCAAAGCATCACTAATGGCAAGTCTCCCACATGTTCTCTTACAGCAAGAAGAGCTGCTTATCGAAGGCAAAGGCACCACTCTGCTCCTTCCTTCAACGTTGGATTGCTCAAATTACCCTGTAAAAGCAGCAGCAATGCAAGGCTGTTAAAATCCAGGAGTGTTTGTTAGATGACTGAAAAGCTGCTTGCTACAGGGAATTACTGGAATCAGGATATTTTCTGAAGGGGCAGTAAATGAAGACTACTTGGATTAGCTTTTGATTTGCAGTCTACTCATTTGTACGGCATTAATTTGATTTCTAATAGCATCTCATTCTGTTATTAGCTCCAGCAGCTAACAAGAGAAGAAAAAAAAGTAATTAGAGTTCATGCAATTAGAGTGCCAGGAGGTCAAGTTCAGGAAAAAGATATATAGAAACAAAACAGCAGCCAGGGATGGAAGAAACAAATCAATTTGGCAAAGTAGAGAAGCCTGAAGAATGGTTTGAGTCAGAGTTCAAGAAACTAGCCCCAAAATCCTGTGAGGAACTGATGGGAAGCCCTGATGTAAGCAGCAGAAGGATGTTGAGTTCGTAACTTTTTCCTGTTTCCACCATGAGCCACCAAGTGCAGGGTGCCCTTTGTGCAAGATCACAGAATCACAGCATGCATCAGGTTGGAAAGGACTCTTGATAGTAATTTTGTCCAATCTCCCTGCAGTCAGCAGGGACATCCTCCACTAAAGCAAGCTGCTCAGAGCCTTATCTAGTCTGACCTTGAAGATCTCCAGGGATAGGGTCTCAACAACATCCCTGGACAATCCGCTGCAGTGTTAGCAGCCTTCTGGTGCAGAACTTGTTCCTCACATCCAACCTGAATCTTCTCTGCTCTCATTTCAAACCACTACACCTCATCCTGTCACTGCAGGCCTCTGCAAACAGTCCCTTTGCAGCCTTCCAGGTGCTGGAAGGCTGCTCTAAGGTGTCCCTGGAGCCTTCTCTTCTTCAGGTTGAACAACCCCAGCTACCTAGTCTGTTCTTGGAGCAGAGGTACTCCACCCCCTGATCATTTTCATGATCTGAACCTGCTCCATCACGTCCAATTCCAGCTAGATCAAGATGCTGACCTGGGATCTGGGAAAGGCCAGCCAAGTTCTCAAAATGCTAGCTTGGCCTTTCTTAAACAGCAACAAAGAGCTCCTTGTTTTCTGAAATCTCTTCCCAGTGAGTCAGACCTATGGCCTGACACTTGTTATCATGGCTACACTCAGTTTCAAGCAACAGAGGAACACAAAAAAGACTGACACCAATGCATGGACTTTTGTCTATGAAAGATCCGTCTTAAAGATTTTCACTCTGGGGAGAACGTTGGACTTACTCCACTGCCTCAGCTACTGCAAACCCAGGATTTTACAGAGGACATCCCAAAGAGCTAGACAATGGCAAAAAAATGTTCATCTCTGAAGCCACTATTAAACTGTGGTGCGGACCTTCCTGTGCCTGATCATTCTGTTCTGCAATTGCAAGACTCACTAGGGTAGAGATGATCTTATACCTTCTTTTACTAACCTGATCTTCACTCCACAAGGCATCTTCCTTGTCTGCTTGATCTGCTCCTGATTTTTCCTGCTGCCCATCTGACCACACCAACATCCTTTTGACATTTGAGCCATCCTGAGGTTTATCTCTGCCCTTTTTCTCCACCAGTGCCACAGTCATCCTGATGAGATACGTTTCGATATTTTCTGGAACAAGTTTTCTGATGGCTTGAATTTTGGTGGTGTCTTGGGGAAAAAAGAAGAAATACAACATTAACTGGGGTTTAATCCTCATGCCTCATTAAAGCACAGGATAGACTAAGGTATGAAAAAGACTGAAAAATAAAACACTGTGGGGGCATGACTTGTAAAATAGTTCATGAGGTCATGGGATAAAGCCCCACCTCACGGAAGTACAGATTGTTAGGGGTTGGAAGGGACCTGCAAAGACAATCCAAGTCTAATCCCCTGCCAGAGCAGGACTACCCAGGGCAGGTCACACAGGAACATATCCAGGTGGGTTTGGAATGTCTCCAGAGAAGGGGACTCCATGACCTCTCTGGGCAGCCTACTTCTGGCCTCCAACACCCTCACAGTGGCAAAGTATTCCCTTCTGTTCCTGTGGCACCTCCTCTGCTCCAGCTTGCCCCCACTGCCCCTTGTCCTGTCACTGGACATCTCTGAGCAGAGCCTGGCTCTGTCCTCCTGACACTGCCCTGCACATCTTTATCAACAGGAATGAGGTCACCCTCAGGATCCTCTGCTCCAAGCCCCAGCTCCCTCAGCCTATCCTCACAGGGAGATGTTCCACTGCCTGCAGCATCTTTGTGGCTCTGTGCTGGACTCTTCCAGGCAGTTCCCTGAGGTCCTTCTTGAATTGAGGGGCCCAGAACGGGACCTCATTTGTGCTCACAAACTGCCTGTACTAAAACATCAGGATCACCTCCTGCATTTCTCAGCTTCCTTATCATTAACAAGCATCTTGTAGAGAAGTTGGACTGAGGAGATTCTACAGCTCTTTTTCAGTCTATTTTGTATAGACTCCAGTAACCTGCAGGAAGACTTGGCCAGGCTGATGTTTTTCCAGAAACACTTGAGGAAATACAGATTTAGGAGTTTATCTTTCCAGCATCCATACAACTGAGTGTCAGGAGTTGTAATGGGCTACTCTCTATTACTCTTTAATGAATCACAATTGCTTTATTTTACAACATAACTTCAAAAGGAAAGGAATGATCCTGGCATTGGTATGCTCTACCTTGCCACAGGCCTTCAAGAAATGGCTTTTACCTAAAGGGGCAGCTGACCTGTCAGGTTTTCACTCCTTTATCTTTCTGCCATAGTCATTCAGAAAAGAGCTGTGATGTTCACCTGAGTTAATGGGAGGATTATGGATAACATCAGTAATGAGCTGTTGAACTTCAGGAGTTAATCCTGCTCGCTGCACGTTGACAGGGTAGCCAGCTTCCAGTGCCTGGAACAGGTGAGTGCCAACCACAGAAAGAGGTAAAGACCTGGTCTCACTTATAGTCCTCTAGGGAAACAAAGACAGAAGAAATTCAGATGGCTTAAGAGTTTGAAATACATCCAAAAACTTCCAACCTGTCTGCCTCCCACTCCCCAAAAGCAAAGAGAGGATATTCACAAACAGTAGTGCAACAAAGCTCCTCAGAACCCTTCATTACTCTGAATATTTATCTCCAGCTCATTAGGAGAATCTCTTGAGGTTACTACTTCTCAGATTGAGTGCAACAGCTCAGCTTGAACTTACTTCAGATTGAGAGGTTCTACAGAGGCAGGTGCCATGCAGCCACCTCAGAGGCTTGCTACCGCTCACATCTCATGTCACAGCACTAGATCATCCAGTCCAACCTAGCACCCAGCCCTGGCCAGTCAACCAGACCGTGGCACTAAGTGCTTCATCCAGGCTTTCCTTCAACACCTCCAGGGACAGCGACTCCACCACCTCCCTGGGCAGCCCATTCCAATGCCAATCACTCTCTCTGCCAACAACTTCCTCCTAACATCCAGACTAGACCTCCCCTGACACAACTTGAGACTGTGTTCCCTTGTTCTATTGCTAGTTTGTCTGGGAGCAGAGACCAACCCCACCTGGCTACAGCCTCCCTTCAGGTAGCTGTAGACAGCAATTAGGTCTGCCCTGAGCCTCCTCTTCTGCAGGCTGCACACCCCCAGCTCCCTCAGCCTCTCCTCACAGGGCTGTGCTCCAGGCCCCTCACCAGCTTTGTCACCCTTCTCTGGATGTGTTCAAGTATCTCAACATCTTGAACTGAGGAGCCCAGAACTGGACACAGTACTCAAGGTAATTCACATACTGTGCATATCATCACCAGGATTTGTGGATACAGAGCATCAAGTTAGCCACTAGCAATTACACAAACTCTTCTTGGTAATTAGTCCTTAAGTACACTTAAGTTAGAGAGCATCTCACAAGGTTTACTCACACTCTTGGAAAGAGCAAAACTCAATTTAATGTTCCTACTGTAGAATTAAAAAGCAATAAATAGAACTCTATCAGAGCATCTCATGAGGCTGATCTTCACAGGGCATGTGATGTGATGCCAGCTTAGCCACACATCCTGTAGCACTTGGACAACTTATGTGTGACAGGTAACTCAGATTCATAGAATGGTTTAGTTTAGAAGAGACCTTGAAAACCATCCAGTTCCAATCCTCTGCCATTGGCAGGGACACCTCCCACTAGCTAAGGATGCTCAAGGCCTCATCCAACTTGGGCCTTGAACATCTCCAGGAAGGGGGCATCCACAACATCTCTGGGCAGCCTGTTCCAGTGTCTCACCTTATCCTCAGCTTGTTTGTAAGAGGAATTGCAGCCTTCCAACACTTGCACTTAAACTTCAGTTTTGCACTGAATCCTCCCAGGAGTTTTGTTTCCTGACATGCAGGTCTTATCTCACTGTGTCTCACCTCACAGCAGGCCCAGTTCACCAGGATAAGTCAGATGAGCTATCATCTGCCAGCAACCTCACCCCAGCACTGGGAAGAGGATTTGGTAACTTGCAAACCGCCCTCTAAAAGCATCTCTGCTGTTAGTTTTCAAAGAGGAAGGGATCTCCACAGGGAAACAGCTTACCACAGAGAGATTTCTCTCATGGAACAGGACATATGTGACATGCTCTGAAGCAGAGAGGGCTCTTGTACACTTCCGGGGAGACACTTCCTTCTGATCCTTAAATCCAGATGTGGGGAATGCATCAGTCTGAAGGGAGATAAAGAGGATTGAGAATTCCATTCCACCAGCAACCAACGGATGAGCCTCCAATTACCTGAAGTTACCTGATAGAGCCTAAGAATAGAGCCACCTATCTCTACAGAGGTTGGTTTTGACCACAACTCCATGTTCCACAGAAAAAACACCCAACCAACCAAAGCAAAGGAGGGATCCAGATGGAAAGCCACATATTCCCATCTTAAACCAAGCATAGGACTGTCCAAAGGAGTTGCAGACAAAAACTATCATCCAGAAAACCAGCACCCAGGTCAACACAACCTTAGTTGTTGCTCACTGCACATCAAACTATTCCATCAGAACAAAGTGTGGCATTCAGTCCACTGCTTGGCACGGGAAACTCCTTCAATTATTTTTATTCTTTGCTCAACACACCTCAAAAATAAACTAGGAATGGGTTTGGGCCCCATTCCTAGACCCTAACAGCTTTTTGTGAGGCAAAAAGGGTTTCACAGAGTCGTCTCAAGCCTTACAGAGAAGTACAATCATAGAATCAACCAGGTTGGAAGAGACCTCCAAACTCAGCCAGTCCAATCTAGAACCCAGCCCTGTCCAATCAACTAGACCATGGCACTAAGTGCCTCAGCCAGGCTTTTCCTGAACACCTCCAGGGATGGTGACTCCACCACCTCCCTGGGCAGCCCATTCCAATGCCAATCGCTCTCTCTGCCAACAACTTCCTCCTAACATCCAGCCTAGACCTCCCCCACCACAACTTGAGACTGTGTCCCCTTGTTCTGTTGCTGCTTGCCTGGCAGAAGAGACCAACCCCACCTGGCTACAGCCTCCCTTCAGGTAGCTGTAGACAGCAAAGAGGTCTGCCCTGAGCCTCCTCTTCTCCAGGCTGCACACCCCCAGCTCCCTCAGCCTCTCCTCACAGGGTTTGTGTTCCAGGCCCCTCACCAGCTTTGCTGCCCTTCTCTGGACACATTCCAGTACCTCAACATCTCTCTTGAATTGAGGAGCCCAGAACTGGACACAGCACTCAAGGTGTGGCCTGACCAGTGTCGAGTACAGGGCTTCCTAGCCTGTATAAATGCCTTTAATTGCAGGTTTACTGTAAAGGGTTAACTCTCCTGAGAGAGTGGGTCTTGACCCTGACCCCAGGTCCTCCTGACTCCTTCCCGGGGGTGGATCCTCTGGGGAGTCCAGGTGTAGTGCTTAGCCCACCCTCACTTCCTGTCCAGCCCCCTATAAAAACAGAGGAACTTCTTGTTTCCTCCTCTCTCATCCTGCCTCCCTGCTTGACAGCACCACCCTCCTGTTTCTGCTGCTCTTTGTTTTGCCAGGTGGCCATCAGTGCACGAGGTGTGGAAAACCCACTGCCATCAATCTGGGTGTATATATATATTTTGTATCTTGTTTTCCCTTCCCAACACCTTTTTTGTAACTCCACTACCTCAAACACCTTTTATTTATTGTTAAAAGTTTTCTCTTTCAACTTGCAAATCAAAGTGAGACTATTTATTTGGGCATGTTTTACCTTTTCCTCTCTACATCTAATTCCTTTCCTTTGAAAAAAGGTGGGGGAAGAGGGAAAGGCATCCTATAATATTTGAGTCTCTGGGAAATTTAAACTAGAACTGGGACATTTACACAGAAATTGCTTCATAATTCCTCTCTCATCCCCTGCTTTATGGCCCCTCTGTAGTGGTGTCTCTCACCACAGTGACTGATGAGGAATCACTCTACTGAAAGACAGAGTTAAAATTTAACTCTGAGGGAGTATTTCCAGCAGCTGGAAAGAAAAGGTCTTCTGCCAGTCTGCTAAGGAGAAACTGGGAGGAAACAAAACCCTGCCCTCCAAGTCTTAAGTCAATAAACCATGCTGAAGGAAGGCCGTTGGGCTCCAACCCCAAATCACACTAACTAGCTGTAAGCTCTCAACAATCCAGCATCTATTGGTCACACAGCCCAGTCAGATGAGTGACCTTTATAATGATGCTCTGGACTTCAAAGATGTCCACAGTAATCTAGAACATCAGGCAGATCCCAATCTCACTGCCAAGGAGCGCATTCAGATGTCGAAGACCTGTTGGTATGCAAGGCTAACAAGTTCCGCTACCATGCTCGGATGGAATAGTTGTGACCAGGACAAGCTGAAGGAGAAATCAGACAGCTGCAGACCAAGTGATGTCTAAGGTTCTTACAAAGCAGCAGACACTTCAGTAAGTCATACCTGCAAGCCATTTGCTTGGCAGAAGTCCTTAATTTCAGCCAGGAGAGGGACCAACATGGTGGATTTTGCTTCAGATACACCATCAATTCTCTTCACATTCTCCACCGTTGTAGGCCTGGTTTAGGATGAAGAATAAAAGCCATGGAAGTGTCCTGTGCCAATGCTCTGCACATCAGGTGTCTGTGAATGACAGACTATGGGCTATGCATCTGTGAGTCAAAACTTGAGAATGTTATCACTGTGCCCTCATCTCTGCATCTAATTCAGTTCACTGTTTGTGCTTCTGAATCACAAAGCTTGACCACAGCAAAAACCTTCAAGTTTACTGCTTAATACTTTGGAGGACCATCTTACTACATCCCTTTATCTACTTTTTACCTCCCAAGAGCACATAAGCCCAGAGCCCTTCCAAGAAATAACAACCACGTTCCAAAAACAGGAGTGTCTAGTGCCTTTTAGTAGCCAGGGAAGACACTTCAGATACATTACCAGCTGAGTAGCCTCACAACACCCTCTCAATGAGGAAAAAAATGATAGATTCTTCCCCTTTTCAGCAGTTGAGAGCAACAGTAAATTGTGTTTATTCTTTTACACTCCAGAGCTACCCAAGGTAAAGGGACAGCTGCCGACCTGTAGCTGACCCTTAGCAAGATAAGGGCATACAGAAATGATGAAAACATCTGAGAGAAGCAGATGGAAAGGCAAAGACTGAGTTGGAAAGACTGATCAGCTTGACAAGGAGTCTGCATACCAAGTCAGCCAAAATTATTGTCTGAGGTTTTTCGACTAAGTGAAGAAGCAAGTCTGATATCAGTAACAGTTTAAATTACTTCAGTCAATGGTCTACAAGGGTATTAGAGCAGACCAAGATCCTCAGCTGGAGCTGCTCCTTCATCAGTGAGGCATGCCCAGAAAGGCAGAAGGGGGATTTGTGACTTGGCTTGCAAGCTGCTCAGTTTGTACAACATGCACCCATGCTGCCTTTACCTTATTCGCGCCATCTCCATCAGGACCTTATTGGTTGCCAAGACAGCTGGAGGAATTACCTTCTCGTTAGCTACCTTCTGCCTAGCAGTCAGCAACTTGCCATACAGAGCAGTCTGTGAAGCAGAAAGCCAAATTCTCAGGAAGCAGCTCTAGATCACTCACATAGGTACAGAATCAAAGAATCATTTAGGCTGGGAAAAAAAACAACTTAAGGCTTACACTTGAACTCTGTGATGTAACATTCTAAACAGTAGAATCACAGAATTGTTTTGGTTGGAAAAGCCCTCTTAGATCATCAAATCCAACTTTTAACCTAAGGCCACCCTGCCCACTAAACCATGTCCCCAGCTGCCATGTCCACACGTTTCTTGAACATCTCCAGGGATGGGGACTCCACCACCTCTGGATCCTCCAGAGGTCCCTTCCAACTCCTACTGCTCTGTGACTCTGTAGTTCACAGATATCCTCCCTCTTCCAAAATCTTACCTCTAGTTCTTTTTCTCGTGATGGAGAAGATTTTGGGGGCTTCAAAGGTGATCTCCTCACTGGTGAGAGCTCTGCAGCACTAACAGAAAACAAACAAGTGTGAAACAAACCCTGTGTTAGATCAGCTTGTCCAGGGGTGTGACACAAGGCTGTGGGAGAGCAGCAGCTCAGCTCACTTTGCTTGCCCTGACAGCACCACCAGACTGTGCTCTGGCACTTTGTGCACTCTCACTGGACTTGGGGCTGGCTGGGACAGAATCAGCAACATCCCTAAGGTAACAAAATTCCTCTGTCTGGTCCTGTAGCTTAAAAATAGCCTCTTTCTGTACACACCTCAAGCAGGTGAAACTGCAGTTTTGTGGGAAAATGATAACTTTAATCCTGGCCAAAAAAGAGTTAATAAACTCCCAAAACATTAGTGACAAGTACACTGCTGCTGTGCTGTGAGTAGAATTAGGCATATCTGTCTAGAGAGCAGCACCACAGTCACCAGTCCTTAGAGTCAAGCATTTTGGGACAATTACCCCTAAATTAGACTGCTATGATTACACTGAGAGATCTGTTAGCAGACAGGCTGTAATAAGAGCATCCTTTCCTAAGCAAAGTGTGAAATACCACTTTGCAGCTGTACCTGAAATTAATTTTGTTTTTTACATAGCCACAGTGGCAATTTTTCAGCTTAAGTGACACATTCTATTTTCCTGTGGATGGGAACATCAAGTTGCATGTCTGGAGGAGGACATGAACTGATCAAAAATGCAAGGTGGGTTTAATCTGAAGCATCACAGCAGTCAGGAAACAAATTACTTGACCCTAGGGAGCCTCAACTTGATCTCAAGTCTTCTCTAGACTGGTGGAGAAAGGCAGAAACCTACCTACTGTCTTATAAGCCCTGCACAAGGCATGTGTTTGGTTCTGCCAGCTTTAAGAGAGCCACAAGTTTGTCATCTAGTCCCTGAAGTAAGCAGGGAAGGGGACCTATAGGAAGGCTGGGGAGGGACTGTGGTGACAAGATGAAAGGAAATGGTTTGAAACTGGAGCAGAGTAGACTTAGATTGGACATCAGGAGGAAGTTCTGCACAACGAGGGTGGGAAATACTGGAACAGGTTGCCCGGAGATGTGGTTGAGGCCCCATCCCTAGAGACATTCAATGTCAGACTTGCTGTGGCCCTGGGCAGCCTCCTCTAGTTGGAGGTGTCCCTTCTGACTGCACAGCGATTGGACAAGATGACTTTTGAGGGTGCCTATCAACCCAATGTGATCTGTGAATCCTCAATTCAGAACCCCATGAAGCTTGACTTTGAAAGCACTTCACAATCATTCAAAATGCTGATTTTAAGGATCATCCTACAACCACCATCCCTACTAAGTGTCGAAACCAGATAACTGTTTTCACTCAGAATACTGTACCTGTTGAGCACAGCACTGTTGCTTGAAGAACTTTTACCTTTTCTGTCATATGAAAACATTTCATACAGAGACATCTATGAAAAAACCAAACCAGAACAAAATGTTAATTTACCAGGTTTTCTGAAGCTGATGTTAGCAGCAAAATAATCCACCTGTGATACCATGATACACTTGCAAGACTTTAATGTGAACAAGGACAGACCATGGAGCAGAGGAGGAGGTGTCCTCATACACACCTGCTTGACTGGTGAATGCTTTGTTCCTTTCAGATCTGGGGAGTGCTGCGTTGAGAGGAGAGGTACAGGAGGTTCAGCTCTGCTGCTGGAGTAAAATTAATCAGATCTCAACCAAATCAAATTCATAGAATCACAGAATGCTTTCAGGTGGAAGGGACCTTAAAGACCATCCAGTTTCAACTCTCTGACATGGGCAGGCACACCTCCCACTAGCCCAGGTTGCTCAAGGCCTCATCCAAGCTGGCCTTGAATACCTCCAGGGAGGGGGCAGCCACAGCCTCTTCAGTCAACCTGTTCCATTGTCTCTCCACCCTCACTGTCAATAACTTCTTCCTAACCTCTTATCTCAATCTTTTGCAGCATCAATCTATTCCCTCTTATCATATTACAAGAAGCCCCTGTAAAATGTTCCTCTCCAACTTTCTTGTATCCCACCTCAGGTACTGAAAGACTGCTCTCATACCAGCAGTCAGAGTTGTCCATCCTGACACTCCCACTAACATTTCTTTTGTTATGCCACTAAAGAAAAGATCATAGAATCAGTCAGGGTTGGAAAGGACCACAAAGATCATCTAGTTCCAACCCCCTGCCATGGGCAGGGACACTCTACCCTAGATCAGGCTGCCCACAGCCTCATCCAGCCTGGCCTTGAACACCTCCAGGGACGGGACCTCAACCACCTCCCTGGGCAACCCATTCCAGGCTCTCACCACTCTCATGCTGAACAACTTCCTCCTCACATCCAGCCTGAACCTACCCACGTCCAGCTTTGCTCCACTCCCCCTATTCCTGTCACTACCTGATATCCTTAAAAAAGTCCCTCCCCATTTTTTTTTGTAGATCAAGTGATCTAGAAAACAAATCTAGTGCAAATAAGATGCTGAAGTCTCCTGTCCAGCCTAGTCCTTTCCAGAAGCAGGCTACAGAAAATGATAATATGTATTTCAGGTAAATAACAAGCACCCAAGAGAACACAAGAATTACCCTCTAGAAGGTCTCTGTAGATTAAGGTCTTCACTGGACTGTAGTAGAAGACTTGGATTTGAGGGAGACTCAGTTTTCAACCAATTTCTACCCTGGAAGAAACAAACCATATGGCTTAGCCATGGATCGCTCAGAGCAGTTTTCAATGGGTAGGTTCACACTGCTAAGTACCTTCAGGGTAAGCACACACAGGGTTGCAAACTTGTTCTGCCCAGAGACTTCTTTGAGGAATCCTTCCAGTATCAGCTGTTGGCAGAGCATCTTCCACCAGTTCTCAGGCCACTCTTTCCCACTGCCAAAGAGAGGGTGCCTTCGGTATCTGTCTGGCAAGCGCTGAGAGCTCTGAAATTATTGAAAGACTTGGTCAGACTTCTCTTGTGAGAGGAAGCCTCCACCACAACTGGTTGTAAGGAGTTAGGCTGCTAAAACAGAGATGTTTGTCTCAACACTGTCCCATGAAGATGGCAACCAAAGCAACTGAACAGGATATCTTGAGGCTTTTGGGACCTGTGAGATGTCACAGGATCCATATTGGTCTTTATCTACCTCTTTGCATTTGGTATTTCCTGCTTCTCCTCCTTTTCTCTTGATCTAACTTCTCCTCCTGCACATATAAGTGAAATAAAATTCAAGAGATTTTCTCAACCAACTACTTGGTTTCATTCAGGGGGTCTTTAAAAGAACCTTCTCATCCACAGAAGCAGATTGATGCATCAGTAAACCAAAAGCTTGGGATGTGAGGAACATGGCCTCAAGAGGAGAACAGAGCCAGGCTCTTCTCATGCTGTCCAATGACAGGACAAGGGACAATGTGTGCAAGCTCCTCTGGGAGCTTCCCCAGGAACAGAAGGAAAAACATTTTCAGTGTGAGGGTGACTTTCAAAACCCACCTGGATGTGTTCCTGTGGGACCCTGCTCTGGCAGGGGAATTGGTCTCAATGATCTTCAGAGGTCCCTTCCAACCCTTACTATTCTATGATAAACCTATGCTTAGCTCACAGAACTGTTAAAACACCTTCTTCCTGTATGGAAAGGGTCACAGGAACAACCCAGACATCCAGAGGAGCAAATAAAACCATCCTGGTACAGCTTGTATTCCAACCTCTGAATATTTTTATGCCCTTCTAATAGGTCCACATCCTTCTTCTACTGAGAGCTTCAGAGCTGGACACAGCATTGCAGGCAAGGTCTCAACAGAGCAGAGCAGAAGAATTAGCTTGCTGCATGGGAAGTGTTGCTGAACAGCTTCAGAAAGTCTAGACAACATCTGCAGATACTCATCTCTCCAAAAAGAAGGTACTAAATATATCTATATGTGTGTACACATTTACACTTGCCACTGATCCAGGTATTGTTTGGTGTACCAATGAAGAGGGACACTCTCAGAGCACCTCTGCTCTCAAACACACACACAAAAAACTTGACTCTCACTTACAGACCCTCGGAGGAACAGAATGGGAAGTCTGGTTCCAAACTTCTCTTCCATAGCAATCACTGCAGACAGCAGCTGATGTGCCTGCTTCCCAAAGTCCTGCAGACCACCCTCTGACTCACTGGGGACTGCACAAGAGGCTCTGAAATACACCAAGAAAACAAAGTTTAACAGACATACAAATACCAGTCACAGAATCCCAGCATGATGGGGGTTGGAAGGGATCTCTGGGGATCATGCAGTCTAACCCCTCCATGCTAAAGCATGGTCACCCACAGCAGCTTGCCCATGATCACAATGTTCAGGTGGGTTTGGAATCTCTCTGAAGAAGGAGACTCCACAACCTCTCTGGGCAGTCCGCTGGAGTGTTCTACAACCCTCAAAGGAAAGCTGTTTCTTGTGTTTAGGTGGAACTTCCTGGGTTCTAGTTTGTGCCTACTGCCCCTTGTGTCCTATCCCTGGGCATCACTGAAAAGATTGAGAAGTCCTCTGTCCCTCTTTCACATATTAGACACCTCCAACTAGATAAGGCTGCCCAGGGCCACAGCAAGTCTGAACTTGAATGTCTCCAGGGACAGAGCATCAACCACATCTCTGGACACCCTGATGCAATACTTTACTACTCTTATTGCAAAGAACTTCCTCCTTAAGTCCAATCTTTTATCATGACTCCAGGGCAGATAGAAGAAACTGAGGAAGGTGTTTGTGCTCCTCCCTGTGTGACTACGAACCCCAGGCTTCCCTTTGGCACATCAATGAGATCATCACTAGCAATGCCAGAGGGAACATATGTCAGCACATGTTTTAACAGGAGAACAGCTCCCCTAGCACACTGCAGATTTAACCTTAGACACATAAAATGAGTGTTTTCTTTGGGGATTAATTACCTAACAGGACTTAAAGTGATGAACCAAAGTGTATTTCACAGCCTAAAGACTTCCACTCTAAGGAACTCTGAGCAGATTTTGTTTCCAGGCTTCCCCCACAGCCTAACTCTAAGAGCTTATAAACTGCCTCATAGCTTAACTCTTTAGGAAAAGGTTAGAGGCAGTTGTTCAAAGATAAACTTCAGGCTGCACATCTGCACCATCAGATGCCTTCAAAAGTCAGTTCTTTCAGATAATTTGCCTTGTAAATCAGCCTGAAAGAACACAACCCCTTGCATCAGTCTTCAGGGAAGAAAGCTTACCTGGACCTGCAATTATCACAGCATTCTTCTGTGCCCATGATGCCAGAGGAAACCTTTCGGAGTTGTTTGTCTTCAAAATGAGACAGGATTATTCTACCCAAGGGAACAGAGGGAATTAAATAAAAGAGCAAGAATTTACACATTAAATTCACTGCAGAAAACAGAGCTGAAATCAGCGTCATTAATTAATTCACTGGGGAGCCAATTATTTGGCCTTGATTCCTCTAAAGAAAAAGTGTGTGTGTGGGGGGGTGTTTGAAAAGTAAATAAGGAAATATTTGATGTGTATGTAGAAGTGTGCTGAAGGTTGTATCTTTTGCTGCTGCTGTTTTGATACAAAGCCTGTTTGCAGAACACATTGTGAACACAAGCAGCCTTCTGCTCACAACCTCTAGTTGGGATCAGGTCACCCTGACTCTTATCACAGCTACCTGAAATGATATCAAGCGTTAAGTAGATTGCAGAACTCACTTCCTCCTGCAGCTGTTGGCCATGAGGTACTTCTCGATTTTCTCCAGCATCTTCAGCTTGTACAGTCGGAAGTTTTCGTTGCGTATCTCAGTTAGGAGTTGTCTGCCAGGCAAAATTTACAAGGAAGAGCCTTAAACTGAGGGAGGTGGTAGAGTCATCATTCCTCAAGGTCAAATCACCCCAGGGACCGTTACTTACAAGACAGGTGGCCAGGTTCTATCACTGTCTGCTTGGCAAAGCATCTTCAGAAAGCAGAATTAGACAAGGAAAAACTCACTGAATCATAGAATGGCTTAGGTTGGAAGAGACCTCAGAGATCATCTGCTTCAACCTCCCTGCCATGGGCAGGGACACCTCTCAACTACACTTGGCTACTCCAGGCCTTATCCAGCCTGACCCTGAACACCTCCCAGGGAGGAGGCATCCACAACCTCCCTGGGCAGCCTACTGCAGAGTCTCACTACCCCTTGTACTGAGGAGCTTCTTTCTAAGATCCAATCTGAACCTACTGTCCCTCACCTGGGGTTGTTTAGCCTGGAGAAGAGAAGGCTCAGGTGTGACCTCATTGCTGTCTACAACTACCTGAAAGGAGGCTGTAGCCAGGTGGGGGTTGGTCTCTTCTCCCAGACAATCAGCAACAGAACAAGGGGACACAGCCTCAAGTTGTGCCAGCGGAGGTATAGGCTGGATGTTAGGAGGAAGTTCTTCCCAGAAAGAGTGATTGGCATTGGAATGGGCTGCCCAGGGAGGTGGTGGAGTCACCATCCCTGGAGGTGTTCAAGAAAAGCCTGGATGAGGCACTTAGTGCTATGGTCTAGTTGACTGGATAGGGCTGGGTGATAGGTTGGACCGGATGATCTTGGAGGTCTCTTTCAACCTGGTTGATTCTATTCTATTCTATCTTCTATTAAGCCTACCCTAACAGCGTGTGTGTACAGAGGAAAGGATTTGGACTGGGCTGAAAAATAAACCCTGTTTTGAGCCAAACCCACCCTGCTCCCCTTTCTTTTGGGATGTCAAAGCAGTTGTTTTCATTTACCTGTTGAAAGTCAAGTCTGTCCCTGTCCACAAGACGTGACAAGAAGCAGGAAGCCCATCACGACCAGCTCTCCCAATTTCTTGGTAATAGGATTCCATTTCCTTTGGGGCACCATAATGAATAACCATCCGGATATCTGCTTTATTGATGCCCATTCCAAATGCCACTGTAGCCACAACACACTACAAAACAGAAGCCACATGCTGCACGTTTAGAAACCAACATCAGCAATATGCCTGGAATAACGCTCCAGCACTTGGGGACAACTTCTTGTTACAAGACTCAAAGATTCAGCCTAAGTTACAATGTCTCCCAACTCACATTTGACTTACTCAAAGATTCAGCCTAAGTTACAATGCCTCCCAACTCACATTCGACTTCCATAGTACTTTTGTTCAACACTGATTTTTGGTCAGAGGATGAGTGTAGGGTTATAAACAAGGCAGTGATGATACCTCGTGGCAAATGGCAGAGTGTTTTCAAGCAGCTATCAAAAAGGCACAAAAATCTGTTGTGAAGAGGAGCACAAGAAATCCCAGGATAGCTCTTTGACTGCCTAGCTGCAGGAGGAAGCAAGCAGCTCAAAGAAGTTGTGATGATATTGGTCCAGCTAACATTAGTTTCCCCAGAAAAAGGAAAAGGAATTTGAAACATAAGCCAGGAATTCAATTACTGTCAGCACAGACCAGCAACTTCTCTGCCCAGAATTGAAGACAAACAGTAAATGGGAAACACATGCTGATATTCCCAAATTCTTTCCTCTACCAGAAACCCTGCAATTACAAACAGGATCAAGTGGACTTAGTTTCCTACATACCTGGATTTCATCTCTCATGAACTTGTGATGAGTGTCCCTCCTCTGTCTGATTCCCATACCAGCATGGTACGCACCACAGGCCACACTGAGTTTAAGCAGTTCAGACATAACCTGTTCAGTGGTCTTTCTAGTAGGGCAGTAGATGATGGTGGGGCCTTCAAACTCATACACAAGGCTCCTGGAGGTAATAGAAACATGTAAAGATACAGAAGAAGTCATCCTTCTGCAAGAAGCTTGACTGAACCTAGTTGAAAAAGGCAAAGCAGCTTTTCCTTCTTGAGCATTTAGAAACTGCAACAGATTTTAACTGGATTCACTCATACACAAATTGCCCATCCTTTGGAAAAAATGGAATTGGAAGTTAGTTGATGCTTTTAAGTTCATTTTGCAAAACACAGAAGATTGTGATTGCTAGAAGCAGCAAGATAAGGTCTCTCAGTTGCCTTAAAGTCATCAGGAAATCAGCTGTCGCTTGAAAGGTCTACATTTGCGTAACAAGGTACAAATGAGCAGTAAGGAATTAATTTATACTGCTGCAGAGGCAGGCACTGCAGCTTGCAAATAACATCAGAGCCAGAATGGATCCACCACTGGGTCTACTAACAGCAAAGAACTGCAGTTCTGCTTTGGTAAAAAAAAGAAATCACCTTTCCCGAGATTTCTAAAGGACTCAGATTGGTTGGGATCAGTTCAAATCACAAAAATCATCATCATCATTCCATTTGCTACAGTGTCAGCAGGTCCTCTGAGGATCAAATGATCCTCAAGAGCCTTAAGCTACCAACATGCAAACAGCAAGAATCCATCACTCCTTGCCTCAAAAACTGAGAGAGGGAGGTGGGCACAGCACCACAGGACACAACACGAGTGACTACCACGACATCAGAGCCAAGCTACAGAGAAATCCCAGCCTCCTCCTCACCAAATAAGATTCAAATGGCTACAAAATCTTAGTTAAATGCTATTGAAACTCCAAAATACCAACAGATATTTGAGGGATCAATGAAAACAGACTTCATTGCTTACCCTCCTTTCCTGACAAGGAACTGCTTCAAATCCCTAAGGATATCTCCACTTCGCCGTCCAACTTCTAAGTACAGGTTAGGTCTGTCAAAACTAGTACATGTGACCTGGGGGTTCTTCAGGTTCAGACATTTCATTATGTCCTCTCTAATTGATGGACTTGCAGTTGCTGTTAAAGCAACAATGGGAACCTGCAAGACAAAAAAGAGAAGAAAAACTTCAAGAGCTCTCACTGATATTTATTTCTAACCAAAAAAAAAAAATCAATCGTGAGTCAAAACTGAAATGGATTAAAATACTTATTTAGATGGTGTTTCTGATCACTGGATCACAGCATGTTAGGGGTTGGGTGGGACCTCAAAAGATCATTCAGTCCAACCCCCCTGCCAGAGCAGGACCACTTAGGGCAGAAACTCCAGATGAGTTCTGAAATGTCTTCAGAGAAAGAGACTGCACAACCTCTCTGGGCAGCCTGCTCCAGGCTTCCAGCACCCTCACAGTGACAAAGTTTTCCCTTCTGTTCCTGTAGCACCTCCTCTGCTCCAGCTTGCCCCCACTGCCTCTTGTCCTGTCACTGGACATCCCTAAGCAGAGCCTGGCTCTATCCTGGCACTGCCCTGCACATCTTTATCACCATGAATGAGGTCTGCCCTCAGGCTCCTCTGGTCCTAGCTCAAGAGCCCCAGCTCCCTCACAGGCCTGCAGCACCTTTGTGGCTCTGTGCTGGACTCTTTCAGGTAGTTTCCTGAGATCCTTCTTGAGCTGAGGGACCCAGAACTGGACACAATATTCCAGATGTGGCCTCAGCAGGACTGAGTAAAGAGGGAGGAGAACCTCTCTTGATCTACTCGCCACAGCCCTTCTAATCCACTCCAGGATGCCGTTAGCCTTCGTTAGCCACAAGGGCACATTGTTGGCTCATGGGCATCCTTCTGTCCACCAGGATCTTCAGTTCCTTTCCCTTGTGCTACTCTCCAACAGGTCAGTTCCACTCTCTACTGGTCCATGAGGTTGTTCTTCCCCAGATGCAAGACTCTACCCTTGTCCTCATAGGATTTCATTCCATTTCTCCCTGCCCAGCTTTCCAGCCTGTCCAGATCTGGCTGCACAGCAGCACAGCCTGAGGGGGCGTCAGCCACTGCTCTCAGTTTGGTGCCATCAGCAAACTTGCTGCCAGGGCCCTCTGTGCCCTCGTGCACGTCAGTGACTAAATACACTGAACAGTCCTGGTCCCAGCACCAACTCAGCTACTTGAGAAATAGTTAATATTGAGCTTCTTAGAGCACTGATCTACACTGCTCAGGAGAGCAGGCAGGGACAGAACACTGCTGAAATAAAGGGATTTATTCTTCAGCTGTGCTTTAGTCACATCTTCAACAGATCTACAGTAATTTCTCATAGGATTGGTTAAATTTAAGGAAGATAGGAAGGAACTTCCAAAAGCAGCATGGACTAAAATTTCAGTCTAAATTTTTGAGCTTAGGCTTGAGGAACATCTAGAAATCACAGCTGCTTGCTCTTGTAAGCACTCAAATTAAAACAGAATAAGACAAAAAATTCCCCACTATTAAAAGCAGAAACTTAGAGATAACATCATCATCATCCTCCTCAGAATAAGGACTCAAAACAAATTAATTTCCCAAAGTTTCTGGTAGTCCAGGTTCAAAATATCCTTCACTTAAAAGTTTGGTATTTGCAACTATCATCTCAAATGAGAACAACCTTCTCTTACATCTAGCTGGCAGCCAATCATTAGTGGTGTTCCCCAAGGATCAGTCCTGCACCCAGACCTGTTCAATACCTTTACTGATGATCTGGACCAGGGGATTGAGTCCAGCATCAGTAAGTTTGCAGATGACACCAAGCTAGGAGCAGGTGTTGACTTGTTGGAGGGTAGGAGAGCCCTACAGAGGGACCTTGACAGGCTGGATGGGTGGGCAGAGGCCAATGGGATGAGATTTAACAAGGCCAAGAGCAGGGTTCTGCACTTCGGCCACAACAACTCCAAGCAGCGCTACAGACTGGGGACAGAGTGGCTGGAGTGCAGCCAGGAAGAAAGGGACCTGGGGGTGCTGGTAGAGAGTAGTTGAACATGAGCCAGCAGTGCGCTCAGGTGGCCAAGAGAGCCAATGGCATCCTGGCCTGCATCAGGAACAGTGTGGCCAGCAGGACAAGGGAGGTTATTCTGCCCCTGTACTCAGCACTGCTCAGGCCACATCTTGAGTGCTGTGTCCAGTTCTGGGCTCCTCAATTCAAGAGAGATGTTGAGGTGCTGGAAGGTGTCCACAGGAGGGCGACAAAGCTGGTGAGGGGCCTGGAACACAAACCCTGTGAGGAGAGGCTGAGGGAGCTGGGGGTGTGCAGCCTGCAGAAGAGGAGGCTCAGGGCAGACCTCTTTGCTGTCTGCAACTACCTGAAGGGTGGTTGTAGCCAGGTGGGGTTGGTCTCTCCTCCCAGGCAAGCAGCAACAGAACAAGGAGACACAGTCTAAATTTGTGCCAGGGGAGGTCTAGGCTGGATGTTAGGAGGAAGTTGTTGGCAGAGAAAGTGATTGGCATTGGAATGGGCTGCCCAGGGAGGTGGTGGAGTCACCATCTCTGGAGGTGTTCAGGAAAAGCCTGGATGAGGCACTTAGTGCTATGGTCTATTTGACTGGACAGGGCTGGGTGCTAGGTTGGACAGGATCATCTTGGAGGTCTCTTCCAACCTGGTTGATTCTATAATTCTATACAAACCAACCACAGCAAAACCTCACCGATGGCAGAGCCTTCTTCAACGAGCCCAAGCTTCTAAAGGAATTCCTGAAGTCGTGGCCCCACTCAGAAATGCAGTGAGCTTCATCCACAGCTATAAGGGTAACACCTGGTAGGCACAGAAGCACAGCAGGGACACCTTAACAATGCAAACCAGCAGTGACAGAATACAAACATCCCATTCTTCTCAACATCAAGCTTTCCTGACAAGGCACCAGAAGGCTCCTCAAATATTTTTTTCTACTGTTCCAACTCCTCAAGGCCATCTCTGTAATAGCCTCTTTAGGAACAAGGCCCAAGAGCTTTGGACAGACTCCCCCCCAACTTTCATAGAATGGGTTGGAAGGGACCTTGAAGATCATCTAGTTCCAACCTCTCCACCATGGGCAGGGACACCTCCCATTAAACCAGGTTGCTCAAGGCAGTAACACCTCCAGGGAGGGGGCATCCATAACCTCCCTGGGCAACCTGTTCCAGCATCTCACCACCCTCACTGTCAGGAATTTCTTCCTAATCTCCAGCCTAAATCCACCCTCTTGCAGTTTCAATCCATTCCCTCTCATCCTATCACTAAAAGCCCCTGTAAAAAAATCCCCTCCTGGCTTTCCTGTAGGCCCCCTTCAGATACTGGAAAGCTGCTTCCTTCTCCAAACTCCAAATCTCCAACATCCTTCATCCCAATAGGTCAACATAGGACCTTTTTCTACCCTTTGCTAACCAGACTTTCTTAATAATAGTCACAAATGCTGATTAGAAATGCCACTAGTTTGATTTTCTGGATTATGAACAGAAAGTTTGGGTTTCTGAAGTCTATACTGAAGAGATAAGAGAGAGGGCTTTATGCTTGAGGAGGGGTGATTTAGACTGGAGATGAGGAAGAAATTCCTGAGAGCGAGGGTGAGGAGATGCTGGAACAGATTGCCCAGGGAGGTTGTGGATGCCCCTTCCCTGGAGGTACTCTAGGCCAAGCTGGATAAGGCCTTGAGCAACCTGCTCTAGCGGAAAGCAACCCTGCCTATGGCACGGGGGTGGGAGCTGGAGGATCTTGAAGGTCCCTTGCAACCCAATCCATTCTATGAATTCCCCTGGAAGACAACCTTACATTTTCTGAACCAGAGAACTCCCTCTAGTTGAGTACAGATATTCCACTCTGCCTGTTCAAAGTGCTCCAGGGTCAGACAGGTCAAGAACACAGCATTTCATGGCTCATCTTCTCTCTAGATAGTCCTCCCTGCTCACAGCACTAGAAGTCCAGTTTCTTAGTAAAAAAACAAAAAATCCCATAATAATAAAATATTATATTCTTGGAGTTTCTGTGCATTGCATTTAGGCTGTAAGAGCTGCACCAGTTCAAAAAGATGATTTGAAGATGCATTAGTGTTTTTAAACACAGTTTCATTATTACACTGAGAAACAGCAAAGGTATTTGAATACTTAGAAGGTTAAAATATTTAGTGATATTCATTTCTCTTCCTGTGATTTAAAGATCAGTGTTTTAGCACCCCTGTTCCCTGTAACTTGTCAAACATTCCCATGCCAAGACCACACTGAAGGCACTACTCAGATGACTTTTCTTTCAGTCACTGACAGCATCCTCTAACACCTTTACTGGCTGTCACTAGCTTCTGAGCTCATCAGAAGTAAGAAAACGGAGCAAATGCTCAAGATTTAAGCTACCAACTCATCCACAACCTTATCCCAAACTTACCAATCTTTTGGTGAAGATCCTCAAGTAATTGTAAGTTCCCTGAACAGAATTCTGGAGTCATATATATGACTCTGTACTGACCTCTGGAACAGCAAGAAAATACTGTCAATGAAAGCAAAACCAAAACCCCAGATGACTCAACCAGAGGAAACAAACCACCAGAGACTAGAAGGTATCAGTGAGAACAAGTACAGATTTCTGGATAGGGAACAACAGAAAAGGAGCAAAAACTGGAGAAAACATTCCAGAGGAGTGGAGAAAGCAAAGCAGTGCACAGCATTACAAAGAAACAGCAGAGAAGTTCACTAGACTTTAGAGGTTCACAGGATGTCAGGGGTTGGGAGGGACCCAAAGAGATCATCCAATCCAAGCCCTCTGCCAGAGCAGGACCACACAATCTAGCTCAGGTCACAGAGCAACACATCCAGACAGGCCTTGAAAGTCTCCAGAGAAGGAGACTCCACAACCTCTCTAGGGAGCCTGTACCAGTGCTCTGTGACCCTCACAGTAAAGAAGTTCCCCTTTGTGTTGAGGTGGAACCTCCTGTGCTGCGATTCACATCCATTGCTCCTTGTCCTATCCCAGGCAGCAATTGAGCAGAGTCTGTCCCCCCATCCTGACCCTCAGCCCTCAGATATTTATTAACATTTATTAAATCCCCCCTGTCTTCCCTTCTCCAGACTAAGCAGCCCCAGGTCCCTCAGCCTCTCCTCATCAGGCAGTGCTCCAGTCCACTAATCATCCTCATAGTCCTCCACTGGACCCTTTCCAGCAGATCCTAGTTCCTCTTAAACTGGGGAGCCCAAAGCTGAATGCAGTACTCAAGATGAGGTCTCATGAGGGCAGAGGAGAGAGGGAGGAGAACCTCCCTTTATCTGCTGGACACACTCTTCTTAATGCACCCCCAGATCTCATTGGCCCTCTTGGCTACTAGGGCACATTGCTGTCCCATGGTTAACTTGTTATCCACCAGCACTCCCAGGTCCCTCTCTACAGGGCTGCTCTCCAGTGGATTACCTCCCAGCCTGGACTGGTGCAGTTTATTATTCCTCCCCAGGTGCAGGACCCTGCACTTATTCTTGTTGAACCTTGTTAGGTTCCTCTGTGCTCAGCTCTGCAATCTGTCCAGGTCTCGCCACACAGCCTTCTTTAGAACAAGAAGGGACTGTTGTGATGACTTGGTGAGAAACACAGGTTTAAGAACAGTGTAGAATCGTGGATGAATCACAACAGAGCTGAATCAATGAGCCCATCTCCCCAGAGGGCAAAAGAAGGTGGCTATAGACTCCCACACGTTCAGCCTGGGTGAAGACAGCAACATCACAGACTGCCAGGTTCCAGATCTGGGCCAGAATCCAGAGTTTCAGTGGTGACAGAGCAAGGAGACATGGAGACATTCCACCTCACAAACACAGCTATGTCAGAAGCAGCAGTCCCAAAAAGCTCAGCCAAAACTTACTCTTTGATGCAGTCTTTGATGTTCTTTGACTGAGCTGAACCAAGCAAGCAAGCTGGAATCCCTGACATGCTGCAGGAATAAAAAGCACAGTCATGAACAGATTTCCTCTCAACACTTTCTGCCTCAGCTTTCAGGCTTTGCCAGCACCTCAAAAGAAGTTCAAGCTGCATGATCAGAGACTACTTTCTTCCAAGGATCTTTGTGGGGGTGAAAAAACTTTTGAAAAGGGAATGGTCTGTAGCTATTCCTGTCACCTAAATGCTCTTCTGCTTCACCTCTAGCTGTCTCCAGCACACATTTGATTAGTGCAACAAAGGAACAGAGAAATCAAGACCTTTTTTTTTTGCACAAGAGCTAAGTTTACTCCTAAAACATCCAAAACAAAGGAGAGATGATAAGGACTTTTCCTTTGGCTGTATTACCTTATGCAGTTCATCACATCTGGATGTAAGCCTTACTAGCTTGTAACTTTGTCTTTCAATCTTTGGTGAGCTACTGATGCTCCACTTGCAAACTTCCCATCAGGTGGCTGCATTTTAATGCCATAATCAATAACGAGGCTTTCCCAGCTCAGCTAGTTCATATCTGACCTCCTTAAGCTGGTGATTTAGTGCATTTTATTGCAGCCTTTTGTTTCAACAGCTTCCTTCCTCAGTGTTTTGGTCCTTGGCAGAACTGCACCCAGACCAACAAATTACTGCATTGCATTAGGTTGTAGAAATTCAGTCTCTTCAAGCTTTCAAAACGAATGACCCACTGAGAAGGCAGTGAATAAACCCTTGCCACTGAGGAAAACAGTATGAAAGCCAAAGAAGCAGCTGAATACATATAGCCACCCTGCTGATTAATACTCTGTCTAGGAGCTATAGAGCCAGCTTAGGCTGTCCAGCCATTCATCTGCACACAGTCGTGATGTGCAGCAGCAAAGACCACACATAATTGATGTTCCTGACTTCAAAAAAATCTTCATATCCCCTCTTTCACAAAAGACCTGTTCTTTCCAAGTTGGACAAGGCAGGAATGAACTAGACAACTCAGCAGGATTCCCCACAGCTGAAATGGAAAAATGTCAGAAGTGAATAGCTGTTATAATAGAAAGCAAGCACATGGAGAGAAAGCATTATCGGGGATTAAAATCAAAGAGATTTATCTTGACAACAGCTGTAACTGCTCATGTAAGAGCAATTCTGTGGCACCTACTAGTTCCTCCATCAAACCTTTTAAAGAAGTGAGGAGGCCAGGTGTTAGGAGACCTACTGCACTGTCTGTCTTAAAAGTCTGTGCCACAACTTTGATCTGAGTGGCCTACAGCTTCTGGCTGCGTACTGTTCAGATGTTACTTCTTGGACCCAAAGGAAGCCCTACCGAATCCTGACAGAACTCTCCCAGCCTGTGGAGCTCACTCCATCAGTCTGGTCTGTCAAAAAGGGCCTATGAATCCAGAAACACTTCAGGATCCACCTAGAAGGAGAACTCTTCTGCAAACTACAGAATGACAGAACGTTAGGGGTTGGAAGGGAGCTCCAAATCATCTGGGCCAACTCCCAGTTCAGGCATCAGTGCAGCTAACTGGCAAATGCAGGGAGCTCAGCCTATTTACAGGCTTTGCTTGTGTTCCTGGAGAAACATATGCCTCCAGCTGACACACAAACAGCTTGCTCTACAAAGCTGCAACCTTAAACACCAAGAAATGGCACAAGCAGAACCCGTGGGTTTCCACAGGCAATGCAGCAGCAGCTTGTTACTATCACGCTACTTACGTCAGCTGCAGCACCTGGTCCTCCATCAAGGAGATAAGAGGAGAGATAACAATTCCTGTACACCCAGTATAAACAGGAGGAAACTGGTAGCACAAGCTTTTCCCATAGCCTTAAAGAAAAAAGGGCAGAAGTGAATAGCATGCTTTCAGGGCAGCTATAACACACAGCTACATGCTACAGTTCTAATACAGATTCATAGAATGGTTTGGATTGGAAGACATCTTCAAGATCATTCAGTTCTAACCCCCTGCCATGGGCAAGGACACCTCCCACTAGCCCAGCTTGCTCAAGGCCTCATCCAACCTGGCCTTGAACACCTCCAGGGAGGTGTTCACAACTTCCCTGGGTAACCTGTTTCACTGTCTCTCACTACCCTCAATGGAAATTTCTTCCTAATCTCCTCCTCAAGTTTCAATCCATTCCCTCTCATCCTATCACTACAAGCCCTTGTAAGAAGTCCCTTCCCAGCTTTCTTGTAGAGCCCCTTCAGGTCCTGGAAGGCAAATAAAGGTCTCCCCAGAGCCTTTTCTTCTCCAGGCTGAACAGCCCCAGCTCTCTCAGCCCGTCCCCATAGGGCAGGCTCTTCAGCCCTCTGATCATCTTTGTGGCCTCCCCTGGACCCTCTCTAGCAGCTTTGCATCCTTCTTATGCCAGGGGCACCAGAACTGCATGTCCTGGTGAGGTCTCAGCAGAGCAGAGAGGAAGAATCCCCCCTCCTTGTCCTGCTGGCCACACTGCCCTTGATACACCTTGTCAAGCTCTAGAAATATCATGTTTGTTCTGTCAGTAGAGGAACAAAGATGCCAGATAAATCTGGTCAGCATCCATTTGATACTCCTCCCTGACAGAAGTCAGTGACAAAGGCTAGGACAGAAAAGCAACTAGCCAGCACGGCTGGCTCAGACTTCCAGCCTCAATCAGGGCACCCTGCTCACATGAGCCACCTGGACAGTCTCCAAGTGTGAGTCCTACTCCCCCCCCAAAAAGGAAAAGCTTTTTCACAGCTTCTTCGGATGTAAAGGTAACTTACCAGTTGCCATGACAACAAGATTATCTCTTCTGTCTTCTAAAACAGAATTGATCACTTTCCACTGGACCCTTTAAATTAAACAAAGGGGAATATTCTATTTTTCACCACCACACAGAACACATAAATTTTGTCAAACTGCATATTCAGTTGAATCTCAGGTTAGAGAAACCCTGCCTCAGAGCGTTGCCTTTGCACACTGCAACCAGTCAACCACTCCAACCACTGCAGTGGTACCACCAATATTACAGTGGGGAGCTCCAGCAGGGCCAAGGCAAGCAATGCTTGACACAGGCATTCACGGAAGATGACAAAACTAATTGAGTCTCACATACATTAGTATTGGGAAAATTGCAGCCAGCTTCCACACAAGAGGTCCTGAACATGACCTTTTGTGGTCTCACCTCTGCAGCCAGTTAAAAAAATATAAAAATCAGTAAATCCCCCACCTCTGTTCCCCAAAGCTTCTCTTTGAAGTGAATAGAACAGCTTCACCCCAAAAAGTGTTCCTCTGAAGCTGTGTCTTGCACAGAAGGTTTTCCACCACCACTAAGCCAGGAAGATTTCATCTCATTCCCACTGAATTTAAGGACTGCAAGAGGAAGAGCTGAGCAAAAAGCACACACTGCATGGAGATGCCACCACAGCCAGGAAGATTTCATCCCATTCCCACTGAATTCAAGGACTGTAAGAGGAAGAGCTGAGCAAAAAGCACACACTGCATGGAGATGACACCAGTAAAACAACAATCAGTAAATCCCCCACCTCTGTTCCCCAAAGCTTCTCTTTGAAGTGAATAGAACAGCTTCACCCCAAAAAGCATTCATCTGAAGCTGTGTCTTGCACAGAAGGTTTGCCACCACCACTAAGCCAGGAAGATTTCATCCCATTCCCACTGAATTTAAGGACTGCAAGAGGAATAGCTGAGTAAAAAGCACACACTGCATGGAGACGACACCACAGCAGACAGACAGAAGCCTGTCCCTCCCTAATTAAAGCCTCATAATGAAGGACAATCAGGCTAAGGAAGTTTATCATATAGAGAACAATGCCTCTGCAATTTGTTGCTTTGTTTAAAACACCTAAATTAGACCTGGTACAATAAAATCTTCAATCACAGGAGATATGAGCCAAGAAACTCATCCTGCCCTGTGAGCACAGAACTCAGTTAACACTCCACAAGATTTATTTTGACATCTTGTTGTGCTGCTTTGCTTTTCTTATGGATTTTTTTTTTGCACAGGTCCTAGGTTGTTAGGGGGAGGTTTAAAGTAAGAAATAACTCCAAAAGAAAAAAAAAAAATCAAATCAGCTCAGTTGGAAGAATGGAAAGAGAATGAATTAAAAAAAAAAAATACTAAAATCATTTGAGTTGGAAAAAAAAAAAGGAAATGAATTAACAAAATAAATCCCTTGATCTGGAAGTATGGAAAGCAAATGGACCCTAGAATGCACACTTGGTCTGAAAAAATATCTACTCACGGTTTAAAAGAAGAATGCCCAAAATAAGTCTTCAGACATGTGATGTGGTTTTCACTAGAGACAGGCAGTAAAGGATCTTCAGTGGGAGAGAGGAGAAAAATCAACAAACACTCATCTGTGGTTAAATTTTAAAAAGACATAGAATGCTTTGGGTTGGAAAGGACCTCCAAAGGTCATCCAGTCCAAGCCCATGCAGTCAGCAGAGACATCTGAAGATGAGCCAGCAGTGTGCCCAGGTGGCCAAGAGGGCCAATGGCATCCTGGCCTGTATCAGGAATGGTGTGGCCAGTAGGAGGAGGGAGGTTCTTCTTTCCCTGTACTCAGCACTGGTCAGGCCACACCTTGAGTATTGTGTCCAGTTCTGGGCTCCTCAACTCAGGAGAGATGTTGAGGTGCTGGAACGTGTCCAGAGAAGGGCAACAAAGCTGGTAAGGGGCCTAGAACACAAACCCTATGAGGAGAGGCTGAGGGAGCTGGGCTTGTTCAGCCTGGAGAAGAGAAGGCTGAGGGCAGACCTCATTGCTGTCTACAACTACCTGAGGGGTGGTTGTAGCCAGGTGGGGGTTGGTCTCTTCTCCCAGGCAACCAGCAACAGGACAAGGGGACACAGCCTCAAGTTGTGCCAAGGGAGGTATAGGCTGGATGTTAGGAGGAAGTTCTTCACAGAGAGAGTGATTTGCCCTTGGAATGGGCTGCCCAGGGAGGTGGTGGAGTCACCATCCCTGGAGGTGTTCAGGAAAAGACTGGATGAGGCACTTAGTGCCATGGTCTAGTTGACTGGATAGGGCTGGGTGCTAGGTTGGACTGGATGATCTTGGAGGTCTCTTCCAACCTGATGGATTCTATTCTATTCTATCTTCCACTAGAGCAGGTTGTTCAGAGCCTTTGTCCAGTCTGACCTTGAAGATCTCCAAGGATGGAGCCTCAATCACCTCCCTAGGCAACCTGTTGCAGTGTTTCAGCACCCTTGTGGTGGAGAACTTGTTCCTAACGTCCAATCTAAATATTCTCTTATTTCAAACCAAAATGAAGCATTGTCTTGACAATAACTCTGGTCATGGTTAGTGTGATGCCCAGGGGGTAGCATCTGGGCAGCTCCAGTGCAAGGAAAATCATCAAACTCTGAAAGACTTTTACAGGCCAGAATAAAGGATAAGAAAAGTAAACTGTCTCTTCAGAGACCCTGCATGAGGAGAACATATGGCTTGATAAATCAGCTAATAAAGCAATTGATATTGCAGTGTACAGCTGTGGCATTTGGAGTGTGTTCAGATAAGGTACTAGAGACAACCAGCTCTGGAGCCCTCAACACAGGAAGGACATAGACCTGGATAGAGTGGGTCCAGAGAAGGCCACAATGATAACCATGGGGCTGGAGCAACTCTGCTATGAGGACAGGCTGAGGGAGCTGGGGTTGCTCACCCTGGAGAAGAGAAGGCTCCAGGGACACTTTAGAGCAGCCTTCCAGTACCTGAAAGGGGTTACAAGAAGGCTACAGAGGGCCTGTTTGCAAAGGCCTGCAGGGACAGGCCACGGGGCAATGGTTTGAAATGAGAGAAGAACAGATACAGATTGGATGTTAGGAACAAGTTCTGCACCATGAGTTCCAAACAAACCAAGGTGTATCGCACTTCACGTTTCAGCCTCTTGTCCCTATTTGATTTGTCCCCACAGCATCAGCTCCCAAGAATTGAGTCAAGATCATTCCCAAACCAGGAATCCCTAAGAATTCTGCCACAAAGCAGCATACATCACATCCCCTGATCATGGCAGGAGTCAACTGCACATCACATCCCCTTGTCATGGCAGGAGTCAACTGTGTCTTGCCAAGGACAACAATAAATTTGTATCCTAAGACAGGCAAGAACTCCTTTTTGAAGGAGCTTTAGCTTCTTGCTGTAAGAAACCAAGCACAAAAATGTTGTTGTGCTTCCATATCTGCCTCTACAGACTGTGGATTTCTATTTAATCATGCACTATAATTTAAAACATACCCCAGCATTCATCCTTCTCTTCCTCAACGCCTTCATCTTCATCAGCATCTGGTGCAATGTTCAAGTCTGTGTCAGGAGTTTTCCTGCCCTTATTGGCTTCTCCTTCGGCTGAAAGTCCAGAATCGTCCACACCTTCTAAAGACTGAGAAACCAGGAGGAAGTTATTTTGGAACTTGAAAGGGTAGATCCAGTTCATGGATAAGATATGACACATGGACAGATGAGTTTTCATCTGCTTATCTCAATTGGTACACAGCACAAAGCAGCCCAGTGCTCAAACTCTCAGTGGCATTCAAACTCCCCCTCCGGACCTTTGAGCCTTGCCTCCTACATAGCTGTAACACCACACTTAACCCCCCACGTACAAGCATACAAACACTTGGAGGAGGCACAGTGTACAAGCACACTTGACTGCTGTGGTGGAAACATTCTGGTATCTGACTCAAAATACATTGAGCACTCTCTAAGAGATCAGGAAAAAAAGCCAGGGTGAGAGAAACAAGGCTCAACATCGAGATCTTCTTTTCAGGGTGAGGTATATAGAATGGTTTGGGTTGGAAGGGATCTCCAAAGGTCATCTAGTCCTAGCACCCTCCAGTCAGCAGGGACATCCTCCACTAGAGCAGGTTGCTCAGAGCCTTGCTGAGCGTGACCTTGAAGATCTCCAGGGATGGGGCCAGTGGCATCCTGGCCTGCATCAAGAAAAGTGTGGCCAGAAGGTCAAGGAGGTTCTCCTCTCTTCTCTACTCTGCCCTAGTGAGGCCTCATTTGGAGTACTGTGTCCAGTTCTGGGTTCTCCAGATCAAGAAGGGCAGGAAACTGCTTGAGAGGATAGAGCAAAGGGCTACAAAGATGCTAAGGAGACTGAAACATGTCTCTTATGAAGAAAGGCTGAGGGACTTGGAGCTGAAGACTAAGGGTGAGTGTCAGAAGGATGGGACAAGGTGGTTTTCAGTGATGTCCAGTGACAGGACAAGGGGAAACAGATAAACCTGAACATAGGAACCTCCATCTAAATATGAGAAGAGACTTCTTTGAGGGTGGTGGAGCACTAGAACAGGCTGCCCAGAGAGGTGGAGGAGTCTCCATCTCCAGACTCATTCAAAACCCACCTGGATGCTGTCCTGTGCAACCTGCTCTGACAGGGGGATTGGACTCCACTTCCAGAGGCCCCTTCCAACCCCTACCATTCAGTGATTCTGCGATCACCGCTAAAAACGTCAGCCCCCCTGAGGCACTCACTTTAAGCATCTCCATTTCCAGCTCTTCATCACTTTCAATGACACAGGAAATATTTTGTTCATTGTCAGTGGAGCATGACTCCTGAGAAGAAAATAATTTAAAGTCACTTCCATTTTACCCACACAGCCTTTCAACCTTCTGTACACCCTATAAACCATTTCTCTGCATGCTTTTGCTTCTTATCAAAACTCTAAGCTCTAAAGCCTGCCCATTTAAAAAAAAAACAACCAAACAAACCAAAAAAACTCTGAAAGAAATCTCAGAACATAAGGCCCTGTAGTAAGAAATCAGAACAGTGGCACCACCAGATGTGTAAGACGCTTGGAACATAAGGAGATATTAATCTGATTTACGAGGCATCAATCCACACTCAGCAGGCACTAGAAGGACTGCTATTTACAGATTCTTTAGAGAAAGGTCAACTTTTATTCATGACCAAGTTTCAGATGCTCTAATTCAGAATTTGTCTGCATACTGCAAGAAATTCTTTGCTATTTTAGCAGTTGAGAGAGGAAACCACTCAGACTACCTACAGCTTCTGTGTGTAGTGCTAACCCTTCCAACCCGATGACTGAAGAGCAGCTTGGTGCTTGACTACCTCCACAAATATTTTCCAGACTGAGCCCTTCTTCCAGCCCACCTTAATATTTTCCATTCCTGAGAGATTTCCAAAATCTTGGCAGAAATTAAGGCTGAGATCACTTCCTGTGCTGAGTGTCCATGATTAATGACAGCTTTTCTCATTACCTCAGCCGCAGCTCTGCTGACCAATTCTTCTGCAGCTTGACGTTCCAAGACCTGAAGTTCTTGCTCAGTAATGTCTAGTGACATGAAGTCATCTCTGATGTCTGCTGCGTCCTCACAGTTGGCTGCTGCAGCCCCAGCTTCCACAACAGTGTTACCTCTCTCTGCCTCTTCATTAACATCTCCACCCCAGAGGCAGGCTAGTGTAGCATCAGAGCAGATGTTGAAGTCACCTTCAAGCTGTTTAGCAAACTCAGGCATTTCAGCTTTTTGTGCCTCAATGTTTGCTGACTCTGCTTTAAGATTTATTGGAGTCGTGCCACAGTTCTTCTCCAGCACATGAGTGGAATCTGAGCCAAACAGCATGCTTCTTAAGGCATTTACATTCTCTGATATGGCAGCTACTATTTCTGCAGCCCTAGAAGGTAAACCAAGTGAGTTAAACCCAAGTGGTAAAAGGTAGCTACTACATTTAGCCACAAGCAGAACCGAAGATACTGAAGTTTGTTCAGCATCTTTGTGGGTGCCATGGACAGAGGCACTGAGTGCAGCCTCAACAAGTCTGCTGATGACACCAAGCTGTGTGGTGCAGCAGACAGGCTGGAGAGAAGGGATGGCATCCAGGGGGACCTGGACAGGCTGGGGAGGTGGGCACAAGCCAACCTCATGAGCTTCAACAAGACCAAGTGCAGGGCCCTGGGAAAAAAATCTAACCTCTGCAAATTTGCAAGCTGTCCAGAAGAGTCAGGGATGTGAGAAGCCAGGTCTCTTATGTCCTCAGCTAGTGAAGTCAGGCGCTCCTTCACACCTGCTGACAACATGTCATCTGTAAGAAGGGCCATCAGAGTCATTTCCCTGTGAGACCCAACATCTACACACAAGACTCATTCAGCTAACTGCTTCTCTACAGGACCTACAGCTGGTAACTCAGCTGTTTCTAGTGTTTACAATCAAGAATCAGGCCAAGTTTCCAGGTATTTCAGCACCACACTTCTTCCAGTGGCTCAGGGAGAAAAACAGACCACTATAGAGGGATCATGCTCCAGCACACCCTCCAGAGGAAAGCTGCTAATGGGAATGCTGACTAAGGGAAAGCCAGAAAAATGCACCTCATGTTAAGGTGACAGTGCTGCCACTTCTGCCTTTGATAGAGAACTGAAATTCATCCGGTACAAAAAGGAAACAAACTCCCCCACAATCTCTTTTTTCAACCACAAGCTATATGCAAAACTTAAACAGAAGTTAACAGAAATGAAGATTTTCATGTCACTTTTCTAGTCAAGTAAATGATAAGCTGCTGTAAAAAGTTTAAGCCCCATTTATACACCTGAGGAAAAGCCTTACCTGGTTGGTGGAGTTGTTTTTTTTTTTTTTTTTGGAGGTCTTATTTCTTAAATCAGATTTTTGCCCTTGCATCAGTAGAATTGAAATTACCTCACTGAATTGTTTCCTAAAAGAAACTTGAATGAGGGGCAATAGTTTTAAACCTGAGGAGAGCAGATTTTGACTAGACATTAGGAAGAAATTCTTGCCAGTGAGCTTGGGGAGACACTGGAATAGGTCACCCAAGGTGGTTGTGGATGCCTCTTCCTGGAGGTGTTCAAGGCCAGCTTGGATGAAACCCTGAGCAACCTGGGCTAGTGGAAGGTGTCTTTGCCCATGGCAGGGGGTTGGAACTGGATGTCCTTTAAGGTCCCTTCTGACTGAAAGCATTCTATGAATCTATGAATGACAGGAGGAATTCTTGTTACCTCTGTAACCAGAAGAAACACACTAAAGACAGCATTCCTGTATCACTATGGAGAAGAGCTAAACAGTGTGGTAACTCAGGTCACCTAAGAGCTTTTAGTGCCTGCTCTCTCTGGAATCAATCTCTAATCACCAAGAAGCCAAACAATCCTGCCACAAAGTTACTACGCACAAAGGAAAAAAAAATATCTGTTGGGAAATGGAATATTTAGTTGGGCATGGAATAAATTCCTTATGAATAATTTACCTCTTCTCACACAGGGTAATTTCTGGTCACTGTTACTCATATTTTTCAGTTTTTGATAAATGATGAAGCCAGCCTGCAAATAAAAGGAAACAAATAAATAAACAATACTCAGTACTCTGCAGAGAAACATCCTGAGAGACTAAACAAAACCCCTAAGAACTAATTCAAATCATGGCACAAATACATTGTGAACATCAAATGCTGAGTTGTTGGCCCACTGCATAGAATGGTCACTGATCAGGTTGTGCAGGGAGGTTGTGGACGACCCCTCCCTGGAGATGTTCAAGGTCTGGATGGATAAGGCCTTGAGCAATGTGGTCTAGTTCCAACCTCCCTCCTACTAGATGATCTTTAAAGTCCTTTCTAACTCAAACCATTCTATGAGCTGTCTTACTGCAGTGTCCATCACAACCAGGTCACATTACAACCAGGCCCCAGAAGGCAAAGCCCTGTTCTAGAGTCCACATTGCAGTGGATACTCTTCCCAGCACGGTTATCTCAAAGTTAGCTGCAAACAGAGAGCTCCAAGTACTCTGCTCCCAGGCTCACCATCTGCTTCACCTCATTCAGATTTTATGGAGCACTCCAAGTGAATAGCTGTGAATCTACTAAGATAGATTCTGTGTGCTTTAATATTTCCCTTGATATGAATAATGAGTTCTAAGAGGAAAACACAGCCTAAAGCTAGGAATGTGCTAATTAGGCTACACATGTTAACCAAAGCATCTTAAAGAGGAAGGAGAAAGAAACAAGTTAGTCCCTCGTGTTTTCCTGTGAGGCTCCAAAAGGCAGGCCAGGTGAACAGAGAATAGTGAGAAAGAGGCACTGCCTGCAACAAGCTGCTTACAGAAGCTGCACCAGGCGCCAAAAATAGAGCTTCTCTCCTCAGTGGTTTGGGTCTTTACAGGTGCTAAACCTTCCACGGTTTAATATTATACCAAACTTGAAAATAAGCAACGTTTCCTGAGGCAGAAAAGAAAACAAAGACCATTGTCCCACTTCCCCTCTGCCATCAAACCTCATCACAGGAATAAAAGCCTAAGGGGATTTTATTTTGCTGGCATAGAGACCCTCTCAGGAAGCAGACAGCACCCAGCAACGTATTGTTAGGAACTACAGGAAAACTGGGTTCATTTCAAGATGGTGAAAAAGCAGAGACTTTGACAGAGCTACAAAAATCCTCCTCCTGATAATCCATTCCATGGTTCTGCTACATTAGAATCATTGGAATCCAAACCATTCAGTGAATCTAGGAATCTTTAAGTGATTGCAGCAACAAGAGGTCACCAAGCCAGGTACAAGCAGCAGTATCTTCAAGAGAGGACATTATGAAGCTCTGAATGAACACTGGGTTTTAAAAACTTAAAGACAGGCCTTGGAGGTGTGGACATAGCACTTTAGGACATGGTTTAATGGCCACAGTGGTCTTAGGTTAACTGTTGGACTCAATGATCTTAGTGGTCTTTTCCAACGGAATGATTTGGACAGCAACATCCCTGGGGGCATTTCCACCATTAAGCATCCCATACCCACAGTGGAGCTTAGAATCTTCCTACATTCTTTACGTTCTGCAGCAGAAAGGCCTTAAGACCAGCAGCTAAGGGTACAGTAGAGAGGAATTCAGTGCTGCCTGGTGGCCTCTTCTTGTACATACGTAGGCATCGGTGGCTGCGTATAGCTTTTGCTCCTCGTTGAGTGGAAACTCTTCCCAGTTACTACAACGGACTGACTTATCCTTCAAAAGCTGCTTGCCTAAAAGATGTTTCACCAGACCATTTAGGCTCCAGATCTCCTTACACTTCAGCTGGGGAAAGAAAAGAAAGGACTTGTTTAAAGGTGAAAGCAGAAAGTGACATCAATCTCTCAGAAGCAAAAAGCTCTGGGTTAGGCAGTGAACTAGTTTCTCAAAGCAGCAACTGTTCTCCAGGCCTAATTTTGATCTCATCACACTAAAAAGCAGTGCTGGCTGTTCAAAAACTGGACTCCCCTGTCCTCCAACTCCATTTCTAGAGGGCATATGGACATTGCCAAGCTGAAAAGATGGCATTAGGGGCAGATGAGCCCATGCAGTGTGAGATTGTATTGCCATGCTACCAGATAGGAAATAGCTGGATGGCAGAGGTTTGGGGTTGCTAAAAGCCATCAACATAAAAGCCAGAGACTCAACCAGCCACACTTCTCTAGTATTTGCCTTTCTAATTAGAGAAGCTCAGTATCAAACACCAGGGATTTATTTAACAGAAACCTAGGAATATCAAAGCCTGCCTGGAAGTGTTTTGTTGCCTCCTGCATAGCCAAAGCCAAGCCCAAGCTTTGCGTAGTTACAGACCATGCTATAGCTGTTGCTCAGTGTGCTGGGAAGCCCTTGATCCCAAGTCTCTAGAAGCCAACCCACTAGCCTGCTGGTTTCAATTGCTTTTGTAATCCTGCTTGTCAATCACAGCTGCTCCATGCTATTGTCTTAACAGCCACTTTGAGAAGCTTTCTTTCAGACCCCAAGGATCCAGGACTCACGGGCACTGCCTTCTGTTATTCCAGCTTGCAGAACTGCTGAGCCTAACAGCAGCAGTGCAGCATAATCATAGACTCCTAGAATAGTTTGGGTTGGAAGGGACCTCCAAAGGTCATCCAGTCCAACCCCACTGCAGTCAGCAGGGACAGCCTCCACTACAGCAGGCTGCTCACAGCCTTGTTGAGCCTGATCTTGAATATCTCCAGGGGTGGGGCCTCAACTACCTCCCTGGACAACCTGTTGCAGTGTTCCTGCACCCTCATGGTGCAGAACTCGTTTCTCACGTCCAATCTAAATATCCTCTGCTTTCATTTCAAACCATTGCTCCTTGTCCTATCCCTGCAGGCCTTCACAAACAGTCCCTCTGCAGCCTTCTTGTAGCTCCCTTCAGGTACTGGAAGGCTGCTCTAAGGTGTCCCTGGAGCCTTCTCTTCTCAATGCTGAACAACCCCAGCTCCCTCAGCCTGTCCTCGATTATCAGCTGCTCATTTTATGTTTCCCTCAGCTCTCTCCCTCATACTGAGCCATTCTACATAACCCCATTCTTTGTTCTCAAGCTTCACTTTCAAGTTTATTTTTGGTTTGTTTTCTGTTCAGCAGAATACTTTAAAGCTGTTATTAGAGACCACATTGCTCATCTGCACAACAAATTATCCCAGAATCAAACGCTGGGATAAAAAGAGGAGGTGAACTGAGGAAGCCCCAAGAAATAGCTCCTTCTATTGCGTGCGCAAAACAGTTTCCATTGCACAACTTCCAACCCACTTGGAACTGAAATGTCAGGGTGGTTGGGGCAGCAGAGCACTGCCCCAAATGCTGATGACTATGTTACATTCCCCTCTCCCTTGCTGCAATTTAAACACACACACAACACAGAGCACGGTCTAAGCAGTGTTATCTATGGGCAGAAACCTCTCTCCTCTACCAGAAGAAAGCCAATTGCTATTATCCTGCCAAACAAAAAAACAGCCAAAAGCACACAGAAGGGAAGTGCGTGGAGAGCCTCAGCACAGGTTAAGGAAAAGCTTTGAAAAGCCAGAAAAGCTTTAAAGGGTACACTAGAGATAAGAATAGCAGCAGGATTTGGAAGGTAATGAACCTTTTGCTCTCTTCCCTAAGAAGAAAGCACAGATGTCCCCCTGTAGCAAATCATAGCCAACCAAAATCCAATTAAACTGAAATTCAGGGTGCACCAAACACAACCCTACTTGAGTTTCATCAGGTGCTGGAAACTGCACTCAGACAAGGAGAAATGACACCAACTTCAAAGCCATGGAAACAAAGAATATTGCTGCAGGGCCAGAGCATGTGGCAAACGGCTACATGTGGGGGACTTCAAGGAAGATCTTGGTGCTTCCTTCCAGCACTTAGCAAGCCAGAGTAGGAGAGTTGACTCCCTTCAAACACAAGCTCTTCGAACTCCCTCCTCTGCCTGCACAGCATTTCTTGTGTCTTGTTTTTAAGGTTCAGGTGTTGGAACAAATATGTGATTGCCAGGAGAACTCTGGCTTGACACAATCTGCAATGGAACAGGTTATCCAGGGAGGCTGTGGATGCCCCCTCCCTGGAGGTGTTCAAGACCAGGTTGGATGAGACCTTGAGCAACCTGGGCTAGTGGAAGGTGTCCCTGCTTCCCATAGCAGAAGGGCTGGAACTGGATGATCCTCAAGATCCCTTCCAACCCAAATCACTCTATGAATGTATTAATTTCATCTCTAATTCACCTGCAGCTGAATTAAAATGCCATATTGATGTGCAAAAGGTGAGCAGACCTGAAAGGGGACAGATATTTAAGAACTAACTCACCAGAAGATGTACTTAGCTCTGCAGGCTTTGAGACCTTAAATAAATTACAACATGGGATATGTTTGCTCTCACTGAACTCCTACAAAGACAGATTCACAGGCTGCATTGGATTGGAAGGGACTCCCAAAGGTCATCTTGTGCAACCCCCCTGCAGTCAGCAGGGACACCTCCAACAAGATCAAGCTGGCCAAGGCCACGTTGAGTCTGATGCTTAATGTCTCCAGGGATGGGGCCTCAACCACATCCATGGGCAGCCTCCTTTTGTACAACACAATAAGAAGATTTCCCTCCCACAACAAAGAGTTTTGAAGTTTTACTTTCTCATTAGCAACGTCAGCCAGCTCCACAAAGCTCTTCAGTCTGATTTCAAAGTCACTCATCAACTTCCATTGATCTCCCTCAATTCCTACGCCAACCTTTTTAATTGTTTCATCTTCCAGCAGTCTTTTGAGTCCCTTGGGAAAACCTAAAACAGATTAAACCCAAACATGAGAAACCCAATACTGGAAGATGCCAGAAAGTCTTAATGGAAATTACTAAAACCCTAGCACAGAGACCATCTGCAACAACCTGTGCTTTTAGAGGCAAAGCCCCCAAAGTTGCTTTGTGGGTGTGATTCTTTGTGCTCTGGAATGCCTGCAAACACCAAATGGTTGTAATGCATCATCTACAGAGACAAGCAGGAATGAAATATTTGACATAGGCAAATTCACTTTGCATCTGGAAACAAATCCAGAGAAGAAAAAGCAAACTATTTTATTTCATTTATTGTGCTGTTAACAAAAAGGCAACAACTGCAAAATATTTTAATTCTCAGCATTGGATGCTCCTAAAACCAAAGGCAATCTTAGTTTTGCTCTTTTTCACATTACTCCCTAGCAGTTTTTGCTATTTCATATTCTCAGGAAACAATTTAAACCATAAGTGTGGGGAATCAACAATAAAAGAGATCCTGTTGTGGCATACTCAGTTCCCCAAGCCACTCCAGTGAGGACAGCAGATTGAGAGAGGTGATTCAGCCACTTTGCTATGCTCTGGTAAGAGCTCAACTGGAGTGCTGCATCCAGCTCTGGAGCCTTCGACACAGGAAGGATGTGGACCTGATGGAGCAGGTCCAGAGGAAGGTCATGAAGATGATCAGAGAGTGGAGCAGCTCTGCTGTGAAGACAGGCTGAGGGAGCTGAGGTTGTTCAGCCTGGAGAAGAAAAGGCTCTAGGGAGACCTTAGAGCAGCCTTTCAGTACCTGAAGTGGCTACAAGAAGACTGCAGAGGGACTGTCTGCAAAGGCCTGCAGGGATAGGACGAGGGCAACGTTTTGAAATGAGAGAAGGGTATGGGTTAAAAGTAAAGGGAAGACAGGGCAGGGTGATGTTACTGTAGGGGTCTGCTACAGGCCACCTGACCAGCAGAACCAAACAGATCAGGCCCTTCACAGGCAAACAGAGGCAGCTTCCAGGTCACAAGCCCTGGTCCTTGTGGGGGATTTCAACCACCCTGATGTTCCTGGATTGCATAGATGACAACTTCCTCTTCCAAACGGTAGAGGAACCAACAAGAAAAGGTGCTATGCTGGACCTTGTTCTCAACAACAAGGAAGGGCTGGTGACCAATGTGAGGCTCAGGGACAGCCTTGGTTGCAGTGACCATGATGCAGTTGAATTTAAGATCCTCAGGGCAACCAGGAGGAGATATTCCAAGCTTACGACCCTAGACATGGAGACTTCGATCACTTCAAGGATCTGCTGGCCAAAGTATCATGGGACGAAGCTCTAGAGGGAAGAGGGGCCCAGGACAGCTGATCAGTATTCAAGGGTCACCTCCTCTGTGTCCAGAAGCAATGAATACCAACAAAGAGAAAAGCAAGGAAGAATGTTAGGAGGCCTGCCTGGCCGAGCAAGGAGCTCCTGGACAAGCTGTCACACAAAAAGAAACTCTCCAAGGAGTGGAAGAGAGGACAGCTGGAATGGGGGGGATATAAGGAAGCTGCCTGAGCAGCTAGAGATCTGGCTAGGAAAGCCAAGGCAGAGTTTGAACTTAATCTAGCCAGGGAAGTCAAAGGGAACACCAAGAATTTCTGCAAGTATATTAGACTAGGGAAGGTGTGAGCCCCCTCAGAAAGGAAACAGGTGAAATGGTCACCAGTGACATGGAAAAGGCTGAGGTTCTCAACGACGTCTTTACCTCAGTCTTCACTGCAAAGGCCACCAGCCACACTCTTGGAGCTATGGAAGATAATGGCAGGGACTGGAAGGAAGAGTTGCCCATCATAAGTGCAGATCAGGTTCGTGATCACCTAAGAAGCTGTAAGTGTTCAAGTGCATGGGACCCGATGGGATACACCCACGGGTGCTGAGGGAGCTGGCAGATGAGGTTGCTAAACCCCTCTCTATTATATTCCAAAGTCCTCACTGACTGGAAAAAGGGAACTATAACCCCCATTTTCAAAAAGTATAGGAAGGATGAGCCAGGGAACTCCAGGCCAGTCAGTCTCACCTCTGTGCCCACTAAGATCATGGAGCAGATCCTCCTGGAGGCACTACTGAGACAGGAGAATAGTGAAGAGGTAACTGGCTACAATCAGCATGGCTTCACTAAAGGCAAATCCTGCCTGACAAACCTGCTGGCCT
>WAAF01006417.1:192896-288371 GCA_013400475.1 Tricholaema leucomelas | reverse complement strand
CCTCCCCTCTCCCCTCCTCTCCCCCCCCCTCCTCTCCTCTCCTCTCCTCTCCTCTCCTCTCCTCTCCTCTCCTCTCCTCCCCTCCCCTTCCCTTCCCTTCCCTTCCCTTCCCTTCCCTTCCCTTCCCTTCCCTTTTTAGTTCTCCTCTTTTCTTTAACCTGTTTGTTAAGGTAATGATTGCTACAGACGTCTTGCCCTGTAAAATCAATAGATGTGTTTTGACAAATGGTCCTTTCCACTGACACTCCATACAAGTAGACTGAGAGCAGGGCCATTTCACTTCTCCCAAACATCAGATTAAACCTGCAGAGAATGTTCTGGAAACATTTAATTAAAAGTTTATATATATTTTTTTACTAAACAAAAATGTTTTGAAGTAATACTTGCTTTCCTCACTTTTTCTTCCATGTACTTCTCCCTGTCCCAAACTGGAGCTTTGAAACATTTTCACACTCCGTAAACTTATGGATGATGTTTACCTGAAAGGAAATTATGTCTCTAGCCATATTAAATTTAGCATATAATTTTTATGTCAGTATAGGCAAATATTTTTCACCAGTTTAGGCGTAGGAAAATGAAGGATGTAGTGAATGGCTTTCATCATTGCTGCATATTAGCCTTGCTTTTTTGTAGTGTTTTGAAAATGTTATTTCATGACTGAATTATTTCTGTGAGGAGAGTGTAATGTTTAAGTGGGCAAGTGACTGACTGAGCATTGTTTCCCTACTTTTAAGATGTTGTTTTTCTAACCTTTATGTTAGACCATATTTTAGCTGTGCTCTTGGATTCTTTGTTCACAGCAAGCATATATAGATGTTCACGCAAACAATGTTGCAGTCTTTTCTGCTGGGAGTCCATCCCAAGCTGGAGGAGGATGACCTGCTAAAATGTCTACTTTATGAGTGTGCTGGCATGTGTACATACCATGCTGTCCCTCAGGAGAGAAGAGAGGACAATGAATTATATTTGACAGGTGTTATTGTGAGGGTAATAAAGCCATACAGAGTAGCTATCTCATTGAATTCCCATGAAGCCTTGGTACAATTGGGGTCAGATACGAGCAAGTGTAAAGATTCCAGGTGCCATCTCAGATGTAAATGATAGAAAACCTGCAAAGATGGTAGAGAATCTGTAAACTTTTAGATCTGAACACAGTCCCACTGAGATTAAGAATACTGTGTGCTTATGTGCCTTGAAGCTGCTAGGTACTTATGTTGGTGAGTGATTTGTAACACCTGTCAGGTGCCAGGTTCTGCATTTTGGCCACAACAACCTGATGCAATGCTACAGGCTCGGGACAGAGTGGCTGGAGAGCAGCCAGGCAGAAAGGGACCTGGGGGTACTGGTCGACAGCAAAATGAACATGAGCCAGCAGTGTGCCCAGGTGGTTAAGAGAGCCAATAGCATTCTGGCCTGTATCAGGAATAGTGCAGCCAGCAGGACCAGGGAAGTCATTCTGCACCTGCATTCACTGCTGGTCAGGCCACACCTTGAGTACTATGTCCAGTTCTGGGCCACTCAATTTAAGAAAGATGTTGAGGTGCTTGAACATGTCCAGAGAAGGGCACCAAGGCTGGTAAGGGGGTTAGAGCACAGCCCTACAAGTAGTGGCTGAGGGAACTGGAGAAGAGGAGGCTTAGGGGAGAGACCTTATTGCTGTCTACAACTACCTGAAAGGAGATCATAGCCAGGTGGGGTTGGTCTCTTCTGCCAGGTGCCCAGTGACAGAACAAGAGCACAGAGTCTCAAGCTGTGCCAGGGCAGGTTTAGGCCGGATGTTAGTAAGAAGTTCTTAGTAGAAAGAGTGATTGATATTGGAATGAGCTGCTTGGGGAGGTGGTGGAGTCACCTTCCCTGGAGATGTTTAAGAGGAGCCTGGATGAGGCACTTAGTGCCATAGTTTAGTTAATTAGAAAGGTTAGGTAATAGGTTGGAGTCCATGATCCAACCAGTTTAGTTCTGTGATTCTGTGATGTGCTTTCTTCTCTTTTGCCTTCCAAGGACAGGGTTTAGACAGGGTGGTCTAGCAAGTTTATTTTTTAGGATTAGACAAGCTTTTCTTGTGGCTAAATCTTTAAATCTACACAGACACAGCTACTCTGCTGCTACTCACCGAGGCCTCCACTCTAGTCAAAGGCCAGACTGAGAGAGAAATATGTACAAATGGCAGTTCATTCTAACAGGAGATAAGTATCTGCTGTAGGAGATGAGTCACCTTCTGGAGTCCTGCTCCTATTCTTCTGCTGAAAAGGAGCCTGGATAACTGCCTAACATCTGGACTGCTAACACTAGGTGTGACGGTCATCTTCTGAGGGACACCCACAGAGAAGGCCAAGCAAGAGTCAGTTCAAATCAACAGGACAACCAAACATCCAGAACAAGCAGCAAATTCCAGCAAATCTGGAATTTCACTTTATGTGCCACAACCCTCTGAGCAGTTTCCAGAATAACAATACTCACTGACCTGCAACACATGCAAAACCCACCAGCTCTCCCTGGCTGTCTTTGTCAACTAAAGTACAGAACGCTTTCCTAAAGTACAAAAGGCCTTGACTGTTGAACTGCCTCACTTTTAGAATTTCTTTTTTTTCTGATGAGATGTATTAATCATAAATATTTCAAAAAACCCCCCCCCAACATATTTTGGAAACAGCTTTCCCAGTTAGCGTCTCTTAAAACTAAAAAGGAACAGGCTTGAAACAGGCTTCCCAGGGAGTTGTGGAGTCTCCCTTTCTGGAGATATTCAAGACCTGGCTGGATGCGATCCAGTGTGATCTGCTATAGGTGGTTCTGGCAGGTGGGTTGGACGAGCTGATCTTTTGAAGTCGTTTCCAGCCCCTAATATTCTGTGATTCTGTGGTTCTGAAAGTTGCAGTGAGCGATTGTGTGACTTCTGGCCACAATTACATGGATATAGTTCACATGAAATTAGAGAAGAGCTATATATATGCAGTTATGACCCCTCCTGTTCAGGATTGAATCTACATCTTTCTATGGTTTGTTTCTGTGTTTGTTTTTTATAAATGTAGGTATTTATTTGCCTCACTCAAAAATCACATGCTACTACAAACTGTATTACTGCTACTACTAACTCTAACAGAAAAAAACCACTCATTTTCATTTTAAATGTCTATATTTCTTTATTGAATGCTGTATTTAATATTAATAATGCATGCTTTGTGTAGAATCGTAGAATCATAGAATCAACCAGGTTGGAAGAGACCTTCAAGATCATCCAGTCCAACCTAGCACCCAGCCCTAGCCAGTCAACTAGACCATGGCACTAAATGCCTCATCCAGGCTTTTCTGGAACACCTCCAGGGACGGCGACCCAACCACCTCCCTGGGCAGCCCATTCCAATGCCAATCACTCTTTCTGGCAAGAACTTCCTCCTAACATCCAGCCTATACCTCCCCTGGCACAATTTGAGACTGTGTCCCCTTGTTCTATTGCTGGTTGCCTGGCAGAAGAGACCAACCCCCACCTGGCTACAACAGCTATGCAATAGTATGTATTTCTTCTTTCCTGTATTAATCCAGGGAACCTGTATGTATTGAAAAACATACAGAGAAAGAGATATATGACACTCATCGTTGAGATTAAATCTTGGAAGTGAAAAGATTCATTTTTCCATGTGTCAAACTGTGGCCACTGTCAGTAATTGATTTGTCCCTTTGCAGAAAGCAACCGGTTAGTACTGGAAAATACAATCAGGGCACAAAATTATGCCACAGGCAAAACAACTGAAAAACAACATGTCATACAATTTACTTATTTTCTTAACCTTTTAAATATATATGAGACTACAAATAAGTGGAGTGCCCTTCTTTTTTCATCCATTTATAAAGACAGCTGTATTTTTATGTCAGTCGTAGAAATTAAATCTTTGGTAGGCTTGTGAATTTCTAGAATTCTACAGATGTAGCTTGGAAATTTGACTTACCTTTGTACTCACTGATGAAAAAGATTTGAAAAGGTTTTGACATCTCAAGGAAGCATAAAATGTAGTGTAACATTCTGGGTGACTGGGACAGGCTGAAGTAGTCAATGCTGTATTGCAAATTATCCCTGTTCATTCATATTTAGCTTTCTTCAGCTGTTAACAGTTCAAAGAAGAAATTATCTTAAATATTTTTAATAGAGGAAATATAGTCTCTATAATAACCTTATCAATGGTCGTAAGGAGGGGATCAAATGTACCTTCAGTAAGTTTGCAGAAGACACCAAGTTGGGTGGGAGTGATGATCTGCTTGAGAGTAGAAAGACCCTAAAGAGGGACCTGGACAGGCTAGCTGTATGGGCAGAGGCAAATTGTATGAGGTTCAGTGAGGCCAAATGCTAGATCCTGCACTTGGGTGGCAACAACCCCATGCAACACTACAGCCTTGGGGTAGATTGACTGGAAGGCTGTCCTGAAGCAAATGTTGGAGTATGTGCAGAGAAGGGCAACAAAGCTGGTGAAAGGTTTAGATCTCTTCCAAACCGGTTGATTTTATGATTCTATGAGATGGTTTGAGGCTAATTGGTATATTTTAATGAGAGAAATTAGATCACTGGTTGTATAAAGAAAATAATGACGAAGTCTACATCATTCACTGGTTTGCCAAGAGGGATAAAAAGCTAAAATGTTAACAATTTGTCCCACTCTGGTCTGTGACGCTGGAGCTATTCTCTTCCTCCTCACTCCACTCTAATGTGTTTTCTACTAATCTTGGCTAACAGAACACAATGTAAGCTTTGCTGGTTGCTTTGTTTATCTGTTGGGGAAAGTACAGGGATAAAGAGAGGGTAGCTTTGAGCCCTTCTGCGCAGCTTTATTTGTCCAGGAGGGAGTTTGGATTTCTGTATTATTTCTAATTTGTATATAATTTCAAATACTTGTAAATATATTGTATATCTCTGCTGTGCTGTAAATATAGCTTCATCTTACTTCCAAGCCATCTGAGCTAGTCTGGTAAATTTCAATAGTGTGTGTGGGAAAGCTCCTAACCCACTAAATGTACCTTGTGTTTCTTGAGCAATGGAGAAAAATCACGTGTATAATAAACTAATATGGGTGTGGGTATCATTCTCCAGAATCTTTCCTTCCACAATAATCCTCAATGCCACCTGTCAAGGAGGAGCAGAGAAGAAATACCACACTGAAGCTGGGTTGCGGTCTTTTTGCCTGGTTGCAGTCTTTCTGCCCGGGAAACCGGATCCCAGACTTTGGCTTTTGGAAGGTCCTTTGAGTCAACCTGTGTACTCCATCCACGTCAGCAGTGGAAGCAGGGAGCCAGTTTGGCTCCTCAAGGCATCGTCACTTGTAAATTAGCCTTAAATCTTCCTGTTCTGCATAGTTCAGTAACAGCTTGTTGAAAACATTTTTATGTCCTATCATGAGTTACAGAGTGAGTCATGTTCTGTATTGAAATAATTTATTTAATATTATATCTTTTGCAATATTTCAAACTTTATCAATATAATGTTTTACATCCAACAATCTCTCAGTTTTTGTATCATGCTGTTGCATTTAGTTTCACAAACTGTCTATGAAAAAAAAAAACCCTTCACTTTTAATTTGTCATTTAAAATACATTTTAGAAGTTTTTTTTCTGCTGCTATACTCTGAGGAGTATATGAGGAAAACATAATCTACTAGGAAATAGGAAGCAGGTCTAAAGGAGAGAACTATGGCATTGAGAAAGGAATATAAGCCATCAGAAGTTCCACAATGTTTCATTTTTCCTAACAACAATAATAATAATAAAAAAAACCCAAACTGCTCTGGCCAGGGCATATTTGAAACACACTACATGAAAGCAGTCAGAAAAGTTTGTAAGATTGTGAAACTAAGCAGTTTTGTATTGTTCATGCTGGTTTTGATATGGTTGTAACATGTTTAAAGCATATGCCCAGACATCTTTTATGTCTAGGCAGATAAGTAGCATCTAATGTCATAGGTGTCTAATATGTGGCCTCTTATTGTGCTCTCTCCACATTATCTACTGATATTTTAAACCCTACATTTCCTAAAGGAATTACACTTCATGCAAGTGTTTAAATGTTGCTAGAATTTGTATAGGTATAACTTCCTTCAGCTAAGTGCAGCCTGTGATTTCTGTGTGTCTTGTGAGCAGCTAAGGCATGGATCTCATAGCAGGTTTGCATGACTAGTTCATCTGTGTAAAACTTCGCTGTAAGGGTCAGTGTCAAGCAATCTGGATTCCTGGCTGTGGAAGACAATGAATCAGCAAGCATGGCTGAAGGTGACAGTGACAAATGACCCCATGTCTCTGCTTTGTAGCCAGGTCCCATTGCTCAGCCCTAGTGATGAAACTAGTAGGGTTTCCTCCAGAGAACCACATTTACGGCAGTTTATCCTCCGTTATTTAAGCCTATGGAGTAAGACTTCTGGCTCAAGGACACATGCTGATTAAGCCTTTAACCCAGGAAAAGTTAATTGTTCTTGCTTAAAGGAATAATCTTTTATTGTAGTGCCTTGTGCCACTTGGAGGACCCTTCTGGGACCTTGGCTTGTAGGTGTTTCGTATGAGTCAGTAAACATTTCACCAGTAATTCTGAGAAGCAGGAATTAGTGAACATTGTGTGACAAGGCATAGGTCCATGCCCTGACAGTGTAAGGCAACACACAGCTGCTAGCTCGAGGAGGTGATGTTCGGATCATTATTTGGTGTATAATTTACAATACCAGAAGTGTTGTAATTCACTGGAGAAAAAAAAATTGTGGGAATTACTTTAAACATTAATTTTGCCTCGACTGTCATTTGAATTAATAACGTTGGCTTCTTTGCTTTTCTGGAAGCAGTTCTTGTTTGAAATAAATCTCTTTGGCTTGTCAGAGAGAAATACTCAAGAAAATATTGTGATAAGTGGAAATTTAATTGCTTTCATTTTGTACCTTTCTACAGATTTTTTTTTCCAGTGCTGGATATACTTGGCTGTGATAGGGACTGTTGAAACAACACTGTTTCCATATTGTTGGAAGAAGTAAGATGCTCAAAGCTCATTAAAATCTTCTCTTATCTTAGGAGTTCCACCGATATGCCATATGCAAGTAAGGTTTGCTTCTTAGGCTTTTGGGAATTCTTTTTCTTTCAGTTTTGCCATTCCCATATTGCTGAACATGTTCTGTTATATTGCTGCCAAGTATCTTTTGGGATGAAAGCTCCCAAGACAGAATAGTCTGAATCAGGCTGCAAAGGATAAACTTTAAGCAGTTGTCCATCAGGATTTGGTTTTGTTCCTGCCTGTCATGGCTGAGCTGCAGTGAGATTATGATGTCTTTATGCTTGCAAAGATTCCTTATTCTCAGCTGCTTTGCATTTAGATGAATTACCAATGCTTAGCAGAAATTATAGTAGAGATGGGCTATCACCAAACCTTGGAAGGCTTGAATACCTGAATTTGTGTCTCTGATGTCTCACTCTCTCCAAATCTATGGGAGAGTCCAAAAGCATTGATCCCACAGTGCCAATTGTCTCTCCAGTGTCTCTCTGATAGGCAGAATTCCTCTGCTTTCCACAAGGTTTGCTTTTCCAGCACAGACATTGCATCCCACCTGCCTGTGATTTCTTCAGTGTGCTAGATCGTAGCAAATCTTCCTAAAGAGAAGAAAGTAAGGTGTAAAAAGTGATCAGTTTATGACTTAGGGCAGTTACTAAATTTTGATTGCCATCGTAACTCATTGTTAATACAAAGGCCTCAAAGATTCTGAGCAATACTTAGCTGACCTTGAAACACTTTGTAACATTGCCCTCATGCTAAGTTTGCATGGAGGTGACTGACATAGTGCTTATTCATTGAACCTAGAATAGCTTTAACTGGAAAAGACCTTTAAGATCACTGAGTCTAGCTGTTATCTAACTCTACCAATTCTGGTACTAAACTCTTAACACCATATCTATTAATCTTTTAAACACTTCCAGTGACAGTGATTCAACCACCTCCCTGAGGAGCCTATTCCAGTGTTTGATAATGCTTTCAGTGAAGAAGTTTCCAATAGAAGGTTCTGCTGGTGCAACTTGAAGCTATTTCCTCTTATCACTTGTTACTAGGGAGAAGAAACTGATTACTCATCTTGCAACAGTCTCCTTTCAGGTAGTTGCAGAAATCCGTAAGACCTCCCTTCACCCTCCTCTTCTCCAGACTAAACAACCCTCAGCTGCTCCTCAGAATACCCTTTCTGCAAACCCTTCACCAGCTTTACTCCCCATGATAAGTGAGCAGTCAGAAATGCAAAATCTCCATCCTGGCTTTTGAATATCTCCTTGTAGATGTATTGCTCCTGCAAGAAGCAGGGGGACAGATGCTGGAGGGAGAATGAATCTCCCAGGTCTTTATGAACTGAGAAAGAAGTGCTATTGCTGGCAGCCAAAGGGTAGGCTGAGAATTGGAAATGGGGTTGCAGTAGTTTGTTCCACTCATTATGCTCAGTTCTTTCCAGTCAATAGATTATGCATTAGCTTAGGAAGTACAAAAATCACTGAGCGATGTTCCAGCTTTTTTAGGACACATTTAGAAGATGCATCTTTCTCACTGAAAAATAGATAATTTGTTAGCCACTTTGCCAAGTCCAGGATTTACAGCAGTTGAAGAAAGTGTGTTGGTCAGAGAGGAGTATGGTCCAGCGGTACCTTGTACACCACATTAATTGCAATTCTTTCAGAGACCTCATGTCCTATTCTCAAGATTTTTACATCAAACGTCAAAAGTGGGAGAATAGGAGAATAGGGAGAAGGGAAAATGAATCAAAGAATCATAGAATGTTAGGGGCTGGAGTGGACCTTGAAGGATGATCAAGTCCAAGCCTGGTGCCAGAACAGGAGCACCTACACCAGATCACAGTGGAACACTGTATCTGCCCCCTTTCCACCCCACCCACCCCATTTTGCCCCTTTCCCACCCCCAAACCCACAGCACCTGGGCTCTGTTGGAGTCTCCTCCCACCCCAGGTGTGACCACTTAGCCCTCCCTGCACACTGCCCTTTATAATCAGCTCCAGGAGAGGCAAGCCCCAAGCTTGCCCAACTGGGCAGAGGGATCCTCCTCTCATCATCACCGGTGAGTCCTTGTGGTGCACACTGGGTGACTGGTGGTGGGGATCTAAAGGCCGGGGGGCCTGGTGGCCCCCCGGTTAGGTAGGGTAGAAGCTTGATGATTACTCTAACATAATATCACGGAATTGTCTGGGCTGGAAGGGACCTCAAGGATCATCTAGTTCCAAGTGCCCTGCACTGGGGGCAGAATTAGCTGATTCTTTTGCAATTTAAACAGATCAAGCAGAGGGTGTGGTGCTCACCTCCCCTCCACACAGCCTCCTTCCCACCAGCACACTGCCGGCAGCTTCGCAGATCACAGGGTGTTAGGGGTTGGAAGGGACCCAAGGAGATCATCGAGTTCAGCCCCGCTGCTGGAGCAGGACAATCCTATCTAACACAGATCACAGAGGAACACATCCAGACAGGCCTTGAAAGTCTCCAGAGAAGGAGACCCCACAGCCTCTCTGGGGAGCCTGTTCCAGTACTCTGGGACCCTTACAGTAGAGAAGTTCCCCCTTGTGTTGAGGCAGAACCTCTTGTGCTGCAACTTACACCCATTGCTCCTTGTCCTATCACAGGGAGCAAGTGAGCAGAGCCTGTCCCCCCTTCCTGGCAGCCTTCAGATACTTATAAACGTTTATCAAATCCTCTCTAAGTCTTCTCTTCTCCAGACTGAAAAGCCCCAGGTCTCTCAGCCTCTCCTCATAAGCCATGCCCTCCAGTCCCCTAACCATCCTTGTAGCTTTCTGCTGGACCCTCTCCAGCAGATCTCTCTCCCTCTTCATCTGGGAAGCCCAAAACTGAACACAGTATTCAGGATGAGGTCTCACCAGGGCAGAGCAGAGGGGGAGGAGAACCTCCCTTGATCTGCTGGACACACTCTTCCTAATACACCCCAGGACCCCACTGGCCTTCTTGGCCACAAGGGCACATTGCTGTGCCATGGTTAACTTGTTAACCACCAAGACCCCCATGTCCCTCTCCCCAGGACTGCTTTCCAGCAGATCACCTCCCAGCCTGTACTGGTGGAGTTTGTTATTCCTCCCCAGGTGTGGGACTCTGCACTTGTCCTTGTTGAACTTCATCTGGTTCCTCTGTGCCCAGCTCTCCATTCTGCCCAGGTCTCTCTGGATGGCCACACGGCCTTTGGCTGTATCAGCCAAGCCTCCTAGCTTGGTGTTGTCAGCGAACTTGCTGAGCAGACACTCTGTGCCCTCATCAATGTCATTGATGGAGATGTTGAACAGGACTGGCTCCAGCACTGATCCCTGGGGGACACAGCTAGTCACAGCTCTCCAGCTGGGCCTGGCACCATTGATCACCACCCTCTGAACTCTATCTTGCAACCAGTTCCTAACCCACCTCACTGTCTGCTCCTCAATCCCACACTCCCTCAGCCTGCTCACTAAAATGTCATGGGAGACAGTGTCAAAGGCCTTGCTAAGGTCAAGATGGACTGCATCCACTGGTTTCCCTGGATCTACCCATTCAGTTACGGCATCATAAAATGCTATCAGGTTAGTTAAGCATGACTTGGTAAATCCATGCTGACTACTCCTGATAACCTTCTTCTCTTCCAGGTGCCTTGAGATGCTCTCCAACAGGATCCACTCCATCATTTTTTCCAGGGATGGATGTGAGGCTGCCTGGTCTATAGTTTCCTGGAACCTCTTTCTTGCCCATTTTGAAGACTGGAGTGACATTGTCTCTCCTCCAGTCCTCAGGCACCTCATGAAATCATTCTGGATTAGTTTATTTGATTTAAAGTACCTTGACATTTTTGTTGTTGTCATTTTGTTAACTTTAATGGAAGTAAGAAAAGTCTTCAGTTCCCTGAGTTTACATTCTATGACATTCAGAAAGCACCTATGTCTCTTCCCAGGTCCTCTTTCGTTTTTTAATAGATGAGGCTTAAATGGATGTTTAAACAGATTTTTTTTTTAACTGATGGGCTTGAAAAATATGATTAGTTTTATGGGCTAATATTAAGGATGTGCTGAAGGCTTTTTTGTCATCTGAGGACTGTGAGAGTCTAAAGCCTATTGCTTGTTCATCAACAAAGATAAAGATGGCATTGTCTCTCCCTAATCAACAAAGATAAAGATTGCCTTTATTAGCTTTCGGGACTCAGATGGGGTGCTTGGCCTAAAGCTCAGGGAGCTGCAGCCGGACACTGGGCAGAAAACTGTATAAAAGGCAGGAGGAATGCCTGCCGAAGGGTGGGACCACCACCGGACCACCAGTGGCACTCCCACCACAGCATCGCGTGGCAATTCCCAGCAGACCGCCAGTGGCACTCCCAGCAGAGCATCCAGTGGGACCACCATCAGACCGCCAGTGGCACTCTCACCAGACCACCAGTGGGACCACCACTACCACCAGACCACCAAGGGCGGACCACCACCAGAAGAACCTCTGACGGACTCCACAGAAGATCATCCCCGGGCCACGCACCCGTCTTTCTCTCTCTCTCTCCCCACACCTGCGACTTAGGGTGATATGATCCTAGCTCTTTTCCTTCCCTGCTTCTTCTCTCCTCTTCTCCATCGTTCTCTTTATCCCTCTCTCTCTCCCCCTTCCCCCTCTCTCCCTCTGTTTAGTCCAACCTTATCCTTTAATAAATAGTTTTGTGGTGATATATGGTCTCGTTTGCACCTTAATTTCACAACACAGAAATCCATAAGAACAGATCTTGCTCCTCGGGACAGAGATATTGTTAATCTCTGTTCCTCCAGACCTTGACAAGGACCAACAAGTGGAAGGGAACCAGGATGCACAGAAATGCCTGCTTCTGTTGGAAATAAATTTGTCATCGTCAAAGAAGGGCAAGTGTGCTGGAGGTGGCTGGTACTTGTAGACCACTGTACCCTTAGGTATGCTGTGCTTGTGACTTGAAGCTGCTATGAAGTATTTGTGCTGTCTTGTTTTATTAGATGTGGAGAATCTGCAATCGTCTGTGTTCAGTTCTCTGGGTTATGTATAGTTATTCCTTTAGTCAGCCTCTCATATATATTGAGAATAAAGATCTCTGCAGCTGGAACACATAGCATTGGCCATGTTTTTTTTGTCCAACAAAGGCTGGAGGAACACAAAGTTCAAATGAATGCATAGTTTTGCTAAACTTCTGGCAACTTTGCAGGGAAGGACTTGAACAAATGCTTGTCAGCCTAACAAAATGTGTGCTTCTTGTAAGGTACAGTACTTCTGAAAGTAACTAGAAGTGCACCCACTGAGTGCATGCATAGTGTTCCTGGGGAAATGGGGTAAAAAAACCTAGCAGTGTGAAGTGTGACAAGGATTGCTGACGATGTTTAAGCTGTATCTGCTAATGTGCAAACCCAAATTACCTGATCTGCAGTTTATTGTGGTCAAGTAGACAAGGGAGCATGACCCCAGGGACATCAGCTCAGTAAGGTGGTGACAGAAGAGTGATGGGGATATCTCAGAACCTCTTCCTCTTTCTCTGCTGCATGCAGCAGGTAGCACAGCTCTGACTGCACCCAGTCACATCTGCTGTGAACTGCTCTAACATAGAGCTTTAAAATGCTGTCAGGAAAGAAAATCTAGAAGGCTGCAAGAAGTATCTCTGGCCACAAAAGGGTGTGTCAGCCTCTTTGCAGCCTCCTGTTCTCCCAAGGACAAATTGGCTTAACTGTTTCCATGCACCTGAAGTTATAGCAATACTTTCAAGAGGGAGATTTCAAGTACTTCTAATACAACTTTGTTAGATTTATTTTTTTGGTTTTGCAGAGTTTCCTTTTTATGTATCTTAGAGGAAAAAAGGCTGTGGCTGAGATAATTTCATTTTGTTGGGTGGTGGTCAGCTTTCTCTGAGGTTCACTTTTATTGACACAGTGGGCACAAGTGTTCCAGTCTTGGAATATGCTTTGCCAGAGAAATGATGATAACGAGTTATAGAAATGCATCCAACATCTTATAAACAAGCAGTTATTTCTATTTTTTCTGTAATTTCCTAATGACAAAGCTGAGGGTCAGATGAGGAATTAAAAGGAGAAGTGTGATCCTCGTGTCAGTGCAACAGCAGAAGGCTAATTGGTGGTCTTAAACTCCTTTAATGTAAAATATTATTATGATCTGATTATTTCTTGCAACACTCAACAGTTAAATTTTATACCTGAACACTGTATCTTCTTTCCCTAGCACATAATCTACCAGTCAGGTGTTTTATGATGATGTGAGCATGCATCTTACCAGCAAATGTTGTAGCCAAAGATAGCATCATTTTTTTCAGAAGTAGGGGGGAAAAATATTTTTCAAATAGCTTTAAACTCAACCAGCAGTAAAAGTTTGATTGTTAATGCAGAAGAAATACGCGATACAGAAAAAATGGCTTTTCAAAGTATGAATACCAAGCCATAAGCTGCTACTAATTTATCTACAATATTGAATGGAAATGTGTAAAATAATACGGGAAAAAAATAGAAATAAATTAAAACGTTTTTTTCAGGCAAGATTGATGGCTTTGAGCTTATGGGAAATGAGAAGTAAGATATGCTATTGCGTTACATGGTGCTCACATTAAGAAGCTGAAACTAAGCAGAAATTATCACAGTATTACCAAGGTTGGAAGAGACCTCATAGATCATCAAGTCCAACCCGAATTTTAGTACCTCATTCTGCTGTTGGCTGGAACAACATGAAATAGTCTTCTCTAATTCTAATTTGTTTTAAGATTAACCTGAAGTGATTAATTTCTGGACTTTGCTTTCAAGTCTGTCTTTAATGATGGAAATGAAACAGTGTGCATAAGCATTGGCTATGTACCCATGAGCTCAGTTAGCTGTGCTAACTGCACTTTCATGGTGAAGGGTGAAGTGCCTTTTCTCTTTCCACTTTCTCAGAAAAGCAAAAGAAAAAATCACTTTCTTACCTGCTTTCCTCATATTTGTCTTTGGTAGACTACCCTTCCCCTGTAAGACACTGGAACAGGTTGCCCAGGAAGGTTGTGGATGCTTCCTCCCTGGAGGTGTTTAAGGCCAGGCTGGATGAGGCCTTGAGCAGCCTGCTCTAGTGGGAGGTGTCCCTGCCTATGGCAGGGGGTTGGAGCTGGATGATCCTTGAGGTCCCTTCCAACCTAAACCATTCTATGATTCTATGATTTATGTCCTTGTGGACAACAATGCCAGTGGTATCCTGGGGTGTATTACAGGGGTGAGGTTAGTAGGCTGAGAGAGAGTCTCCTGTCACTCTACTCTGGTCACCTCTTGGTGAGGCCACATTTGGAATACTGTGGCCACTTCTGGGTCTCTCCATTCAAAAAGGACCTCAGGGAGCTGCTTGAGAGTGTCCAGTGCAGAGCCACAAAGATGATGATGGAAGAAGTGTAACATCTCCCTGCTGAGTAAAGGCTGAGGGATCTGAGGCTATTTAGCTTGGAGAGGAGGAAGGGTGACCTCGTCCATGTTTTTAAAGATTTAAAGGGCAATGTCAGGAGAACAGAGCCAGGCTCTGCTCAGTGATATCCAATGACAGGACAAGAGGGAATGGATGCAAGCTGGAGCACAGGAGGTTCCAGACAAACATAAAGAAAAACTGTCACCGTGAGGGTGACAAAACACTGCCCAGAGGGGTTGTGGAGCCTCCTTCTCTGGAGACATTCAGAACCCACCTGGATGTGTTCCTGTGTGACCAACTCTAGGTGATCCTGCTCTGGCAGAGGGTTTGGACTGGATGATCTTTCGAGGTCCCTTTCAAACCCTACCGTTCTGTGATTCAGACCATGAGCTCAGTTAGCTGTGAGGCTTACTTTGGGGGAGTAGGTAAATGTCTGAGACTATTGTCATCTGTTGAATTGGCTCACTTCACCAATAAAATCCAGCACTGCTGTCATAATGGAGAAAAAAAAATAGTGTTTTACTTTAAAAGCTGTGGAAATTATTTGTTGCAAATAGAAGTCCTAGGGGATACCTTTATTCCTCCTAACAGGTAATGTCTTGAAATGCTGGCAGTTTACTCACTTGGGAATGCTGTATTTCAGTTTGTCAGATCCTTATCTCAAAAGAGAGTAAATTCAGAGAACTGACTCACACTAACAATTTGTTAGTCATTAATTTACTTATTAGCAAAACTAATTTTAGTAACAGCTTATAAAGTAACAGTCAGATCGATAAATGAAGAACAAATATGAGCTGGGTTATTTAGCCTGGAGAAGGGGAGGCTCAGAGGTGACCTCGTTGCTGCCTACAACTACCTGAAGGGAGGTTGTAGCCAGGTGGGGGTTGGTCTCTTCTCCCAGGCAACCAGTAACAGAATGAGAGGACAGTCTCAAGCTGTGCCAAGGGAGGCCTAGGCTGGATGTTAGGAGGAAGTTCTTCACAGAGAGAGTGATTGCCATTGGAATGGACTGCCCAGGGAGGTAGTGGAGTTGCCGTCACTGGAGGTGTTCAAGAAAAGCCTGGATGAGGCACTTAGTGCCATGGACTAGTTGACTGGCTAGGGCTGGGTGCTAGGTTGGCCAGGATGATCTTGGAGGTCTCATCCAACCTGGTTGATTCTATGATTCTTTGACAAGCAAAATCAGAAGCCGGGAAGACTTTGCAAAAATTATTCAACATCACAGTTGTATAATAAAAGAGGGAAACTTTTGCTTTTTTTCTCTTAGGCATGTAATATATAGACCAAATGTGAAAGGTAAACAGAAAATTCATGTTTAAATTTACATTTACTTACTAGGCATAACCTGAAGGCTTTAGATTTCATAAGATGCCACCTATGTCAGATGGCTTCTTCCTCTTGGCTCAGCACTGCATTAAAGTTGGTGTAGGAGCTTTGATGTTGACTACAACATTTTTGTTGTTAATATTGTGTTACTGATGTACTCTATTAGTAATTTTTGTCACTCTTGGGGATGGGGATATTTGTCAATGTTCTAAAGCAATACTTTTTTTTGCTGTAACATAATATTAACATGTGGAGAGTTTGAGATTTCAATGCCATGAAGACTCCTCTGATATTTCAATGTGTATGTTGATCCTTATTTTCTAATTAGCTGAGAAAATTGAATCATCTGTCGCTTGTCAGTGTGCTGTTGGCATTCTAGATCAAAAAGAAGTATCTGACAGCCTGCCACGTGTTTAACAAAAGGACAAATTAGCTACAAGGTGTTCACCTACTGCCTCAAGAAGTTTATCTAGAGCTTCCATAGCATCCTCTGAAGGGTCAGACTGTGATTTGTCATGAATGTAATGTTTTTAGAATCATAGAATCAGTCAGGGTTGGAAGGGACCACAAGGATCATCCAGTTCCAACCCCCCTGCCATGGGCAGGGACACCCTACCCTAAAGCAGGCTGGTCAGGGCCTCATCCAGCCTGGCCTTAAGCACCTCCAGGGATGGGACCTCAACCTCCTCCCTGGGCAACCCATTCTAGGGTCTCACCTCTCTCATGTTGAAGAACGTCCTCCTCACGTCCAGTCTGAATCTCACCACCTCCAGCTTTGCTCCATTCCCCCTAGTCCTGTCACTACCTGATATCCTGAAAAGTCTCTCCCCAGCTTTTTTGTAGGCCCCCTTCAGATACTTGTAGGTCCCATTTCTTCTACTGTGGGCTTCTGATGGTGGCCTACAAATTACTGAGAAGAAGGGTGTACATTCCTCTCGAAAAGAACGAGACAAATGTGGAACTGAAGTATGAAGTGTGTGAGGAATTTCACAGCAGGGCTGTAAGAACACTGGAATTGCAGATTGCTCTCTAAACACGATCCCCTGGTAAAACCACATACCAAACTGGGGCCATCTCTGCTATATTGGAAGCGCAGTTGTTTACAGCTAGCAAATACATCTTGGTTTCTCTCAGCACAAAGTAAAATTAAATTTTAGAAGAAATGTGATTCAGTGTGTTTCCCCTTAACTCTGCATTTCATCTGCTTTCTCATTTCCTCCTCATTTCTTTCCAGTCACTGCCACCAGATATCCTTGTAAAGCATTGTGTTTTCAACTATGGCTGATTAAAAATGGGTATTAAATCTCAACTAGACAGCTGAGCGGTCCAAGTGCTTTGTATAGTCCATAGGTCGGTATTACTTATCTACCTCTCACTGTTTATATATTGAAAGTAAGAAAGTTCTTTTTGATTTACTTCCAGAGTGGATCAGGTGAAAGGTATATACTTGCCCAGGTGGCCAAGAGAGCCAGTGGCATCCTGGCCTGCATCAGGAATGGTGTGGTCAGCAGGAGCAGGGAGGTCATTCTGCCCCTGTACTCTGCACTGGTTAGACCACACCTCAAGTACTGTGTTCAGTTCTGGGCCCCCCAGTTTAGAAGGGACATTGAAATCCTTGAGCGTGTCCAGAGAAGGGCGACGAGGCTGGTGAGAGGCCTCGAGCACAGCCCTACGAGGAGAGGCTGAGGGAGCTGGGGTTGTTTAGCCTGGAGAAGAGGAGGCTCAGGGGTGACCTTATTGCTGTCTACAACTACCTGAGGGGTGGTTGTGGCCAGGGGGAGGTTGCTTTCTTCTCTCAGATGGCCAGTGCCAGAACGAGAGGACACAGCCTCAGGCTGCACCAGGGGAAATTTAGGCTCGAGGTGAGGAGAAAGTTCTTCAGTAAGAGAGTCATTGGCCACTGGAATGGGCTGCCCAGGGAGGTGGTGGAGTCGCCGTCCCTGGAGCTGTTCAAGGCAGGATTGGACGTGGCACTTGGTGCCATGGTCTAGCCTTGAGCTCTGTGGTGAAGGGTTGGACTTGATGATCTGTGAGGTCTCTTCCAACCCTGATGATACTGTGATACTGTGATTTCAGTGCCTTTCTGTCTCTAAGGCACTGAAAAATACATCAACACAAGTGATAATCTCTTATCACGTGTGCCTACCTTCAATGTCTTTTTAACCATGTCCACATTGCTTCAAGAACTCCTATCAGACTAAGAAAAAAAGACCCATTTTGGCATCAGGTGTTATCAACATATTACCAGCTCTAAGGAAGTGGGCTTCAATTAAGTTTTTTTTTGGGTCTTACATGACACAGCTGCATGGGATGTTACTAGTCTGCTTTGCTGCATGCATATCCTACACATGTATGTTATTGTTACAAACACAAAAATGGTACCACTCAATAAGAAATTTATCATCATAATTAAACACACTGGTTTATCTGTACGCAGCATCTGAGAAAACACACTTAAAGTACTTTGAAATGTTGAAGAAAGACATCTGGAACTCCTCCTGGCTGCGTCATACATTGTTTCCATCTTATTTTTCTGCTTTTGCAGTCATGGACAGATTAAGTTGTGAAGAGTCTCCTTGACTGGAAAAAAAATAGTTTGCATACTATCAGCAATTATTTAGATTGAAATTATAGCCTATACAGTACTCCATCAGTAACATTAAGCAGTGGACAGACCTTTGCAAGGTGATGGGGCATCAGTTAATGAATCAATATGTGTTCAATTAGGCCACAGAAATTAACAGCTATCTGCTTGCTCTGTTGCCTATCCTGTGTGGAATGAGGTGTTAGATTTTATTTGCAAGTGAAAGAGGCAAGAGTTGTGCATCTGGTTATTTAGCATGCTCTAGTCTTTTTAAACCACAATACTTGTCACACAGCAAGAAGGAATGTCCTAAAGGGGCTGTAGGTCCTGCTGCTTGGGTATGTGCCAACATCAGCCACAAAATCATGCTGTCTAAAAAAATACTTAAGTCCTGAATGGGTTTAAAATTTATCCTTGTGCTCAGGAACGTTTATAGTGGAATAAAACACGGAAGATTACACGGTTCCTAACCCAACATGCTCCCAAAAATCAAAAGCAAAACTGTGTAAAATAAAACCAGCGATTGTTTCTGGCTCGAACTTTTAACTGGATCTTGGTCTAATAGTTACAAACATGGTCCAATACCTAGTGGAAGATAACACATGTTAGATCATTCTTTAGCAGTAGTGTCAACTAGGAGTAGAAGAGCTTTTAGTGATTTTTCAGAGAGATATGTGTGTGTGTATACACAGTATCTGTTTTTTTGTTTGTGTATATGTGTATTTACACGTATAGGGAAAGATATGTCGCATTAGGTACATACATACACACACACATATGCACTATGCACTTCAGGAACTCAGTATCAATAAAACAATAAATTGCCACTGCATCTGTAAATGCTTTAGCATCTTCTCACATCACCCTTGAAATTAAAAGGCCATATACTTGCTGGAGTTTCCTGAGCCACTCCCATTGATCCAGCCATATTGTCACCACACAGTTAGGAGTTCCCTAAATCTTTTGAGCTCTTCAGCTGAAATCGTGTGCAAGGCTTTTGATTTCCTCATTGAATTTCTGGCTGCCATTTCGCCCTTTCCCAGATTACCTAAGGTGCTTTTGAAAACAGCTAAGGAAAAAAAAAGTCAAAGATAGATGTGTGTGTGAAACAGGAACACTCACTGCATTTTGTGTTTAAACATGTCTAAGTAAAGCTTGGAAAAAGCTGAATGAATTACCCCATGCCCCCTTGTGATACTAAGGTGTCACAATTAAAGTATATCATGTAAGTTTCTTTAACCTGGATTTGGCTGCTTTCTTTGAACCTGCACTAATCTGCTGCACTTCATTTTTAGGGTGCTGGTGATGCATAATTTTGAAATGCAAAGTGGTAGAATAAGAGAGATATCTTAGATCCTTTTATCTTCACCCATGGCTGTGCTCATAACCTTTCCCTAGAACACGTCTTTCTCATAGAAACCTACAGTCACTTCTGTTCACCAGCTTGTTCTGTTTCTGTGCTTATCAGCCCCACCACTTAAGTATTAGAACAACCACCTTAAGCCAAATGAAAGAAATACTGTGATACTGTGATACTGTGAAATATCCAGCCTAGAGGAAGAGGGTGGGGACATTACATCCACCTTTTACCTGAAATCAGACTTATTTTTACCCTTTTCTGATATGAATGTGAAATAGAAGAATGAGAAGGTGATTAGGAGAACTGAAAGAATGAAAAGAAAACTCTGCATTGCTGAATTTTCTAGCCCAAAGTCAGGACATCTGGAACCACTGGATAAGATACTGATAAACATCTGAACTTCTGGGAATGTCCTGAAATAACAGTTCCAGTTGTGAGGAATTTAGAAATATCAGAGTTTATTTCTGCTCTAAAATGGAAAGAAAATAAAATATTTCAACATTTAAATATTAAATAGGCTGAAGATGAGCCAGCAGTGTGCCCAGGTGGCCAAGAGGGCCAGTGGCATCCTGGCCTGTATCAGGAACAGTGTGGCCAGTAGGACGAGGAAGGTTCTTCTTCCCCTGTACTCAGCACTGGTCAGGCCACACCTTGAGTACTGTGTCCAGTTCTAGGCTCCTCAACTCAAGAGAGATGTTGAGGTGCTGGAAGGTGTCCAGAGAAGGGCAACAAAGCTGGTAAGGGGCCTAGAACACAAACGCTATGAGGAGAGGCTGAGGGAGCTGGGGTTGTTCAGCCTGGAGAAGAGGAGGCTGAGGGCAGACCTCATTGCTGTCTACAACTACCTGAAGGGAGGTTGCAGCCAGGTGGGGGTTGGTCTCTTCTCCCAGGCAACCAGCAACAGGACAAGGGGACACAGCCTCAAGTTGTGCCGAGGGAAGTATAGGCTGGATGTTAGGAGGAAGTTCTTCACAGAGAGAGTGATTGGCATTGGAATGGGCTGCCCAGGGAGGTGGTGGAGTCACCGTCCCTGGGGGTGTTCAGGAAAAGACTGGATGAGGCACTTAGTGCCATGGTTTAGTTGACTGGATAGGGCTGGGTGCTAGGTTGGACTGGATGATCTTGGAGGTCTCTTCCAACCTGATTGATTCTATTCTATTCTATTCTAAAAAGTGAGAGGGAGGCCACAGTGAGTGGGTCACTTTCTTCAAAAGGAGAGGTAATAAAGGGGTATATCCTACACTGCTCTGAAAAATCTTGCTCTGTCCATTGAAATGAAAAAGGGACAAAATAAATTCTAAACTCTTTATGCATTTTAAACCTCTCTCTTCCTCATGATGGAATGCTTTTGTTTTGAGCTGAATGTAAAGGTATTGCCTTGGTGCATGGATGTAGGTAGAAAGTGAATGTAACAATGACTTCTTTTAGACAGTCTCTCAGGATCACCAAGTCCAATTGATAACCCTACTCTACAAGGTTCACCCTAAACCATATCCCCAGGCACCATGACCAAATGAGTTTTAAACACACCCAGGGCTGGTGACTCAGCCACCTCCCTGGGCAGCTCATTCCAGTGCCTGATCACTCTTCTGTGAAAAAAGTTTTCCTAATATCTAGTCTAACCCTACCCAGTGACAGCTTGAGGCCATTCCTTCTTGTTCTATCACTATTTAGCTGTGATCAGCATCAACTTCTCCACAACAGCCTTTCAGGTAGCTGTGGACAGCGAAGAGGCCTGCCATCAGCCTTCTCCTCTTCAAAGTAAAAAGCCCCAATTCCTTCAGTCTCTCCTCATAAGATTTATTCTCCAGGCCCTTCACCAGCTTCATTGCCCTCCTCTACACTCACTCCAGCACCTGTGCATCTGTCTTGTATTGAGGTGTCCAAAACTGAACACAATACTCGAGGTGTGGCCTCGCCAGAGCTGAGTACAAGGGGACAATCACCTCCTTGCTCCTGCTGGACACAGCATTTCTAACACAAAATGAACAAAACAGATTATGAGGAAATTTCCCCAAATTATCTGAATGCCTGGGACATAAATAGAAAAGGCATAAATAAACACAGTATTTTACCTGCCTTTGGGAATTAGAAATACAATACACTATTGTCCTTGTTTTCTTAATTCTAAAGCTTCAATATGAACATATTAAGTTTTAATGTTAGTTTGCAAATCATATTTACTGGAATGTGTTTGCAATTTTGCTGAGTACAGGCATTTTATCCACATACGTTTTCTTGGTACCTTGCCAGCAGTAAAACGAGTTGTGGAGTCAGTAGTGAGCTATTTTATTTTGAAAGAGAGAGTTAGACTAGATAGGCATTAAAAATAGCTGTGCTTGCTGGCTAAATGAGTAATATCTGTCATGTAGATTCACAGTATGCACTAGATAAAAATCTCTGAAATAATTATCTGCAATTATTCCATTACCTTAGGGAACTAGAAAGATAAAAGGCTGAAATAATAAATTCTGTGTTACAGATCATTTTAGACCTTCCCCTGTTGATTTACACTACACACAGGAAGAACTAGTTTCAGCTCGAACATTGGCAAATAGCTTTGGGCTACACACGTTTGGGAATGGGAGCTAGTCCTGTCTGGTCTCTCTGCCTGGATATCCTGTGAGAGATCAGATTACTCCACCAAATGGGGTCATCACACATCTAGTTGTTCTGTTGGTTGGGCATCAGGCACAGGGTGGCTAATTTGCACCAAATGCTTGAGAGAACGTGGACTTCTGACATGCAGCCTCCTTGAAGTCTGCATAGGGTTGACAGAGAATGCATGCCTCTCCTTGCCCCATGATCTGAGCAGAGCTTTAACAGAGATGCTCTTTCCCTCTCAGCACAAAAGAGTCTGAGGCAACAGGATGCCCATGCTTGCAGCTGTTACATGATGCTGGAAATAGATGCCACGAAAGCTACCTTATTCCGAGTTTCACGGACTTATACTCTGAATGTTTAACATTGTATCCCAAATCCATTCTTTTTTTCTCATTGCTGAGGATGTGCTGGATTCCGGAGGGAGAAAACTGTAAACCAATTCCTCCTCCTGCACTCTATCTCCTTATTCTGCACATAATACAGAGGACCAAATCACTGACCACATCTTTATGAAAATAATAGAAACAGAAAAAGTCTTGGGCCAGAACTGTGTCCTGAATGTTTCTGCCTATTATGACTACAGCAAGTAAAAATGTCTTCCCCATTGACTGACCTCAGGTACCATTCTGTTTCTTAGAACCTATGCTTTTCTTTACGTTTCTGAAAGTGCAGAGCTGCACAAAATACACCCCAACAATTAGAGGATGGAAACTGACTTACAGTCTTTTATCCTTTACATATATCACAAAAATGTGTGCTCCCACAATCAGTTTGGTTAGTCAAATATTCAGTGTCTGACTTCAGCCAACATCAGACAATGGAAGGGAGATAAGTGTACCAAACCAAACAGACAGCTCTGCAAATTGTAATAATGGAATCTACTGATTTTTGGGCAAGCTGTATTGCATTTTTGATTACTAACAGAGCTATCATATCTGTCAAACTGACATCAGAATTATTAGAAATGCAAATGGAATTCTGCTTTAAAAAGCTGGTAGATTAAGTGGACACAGATAAGGTTATAGGGGAGTATTTTCTGCGAAATAACAACACTCTGCCAAATGTTTCCATGCAAAACCAGATGGAAGCTGTAGCATTATTTATTTTTTTTAGCAGGATACAGAGTTTAAGTTGGAAGAGGCACAGCCATGATCATAAAAACACGTGAGATGCTTTTTTAAATGAATTAGATTGCCAATAGCAGTATGGTTACGGCAAGCATGGCCGCCAGCTTCTCAGGACTTCCTATAGATGGGCTCTGAGCACAGCTTACAGTAGCTAAGAAGTGAACAGATTCATCCAAGGTAAACTAGCAGTATGGTTATGGCAAGCATGGCAGTCAGCTTCTCAGGGCTTTCTATAGATGGGCTCTGAGCACAGCTTACAGTAGCTAAGAAGTGAACAGATTCATCCAAGGTAAACTCGTATACACCTACTGAAAACTCTGTGATTTCCTTAATATAATGACAGCCACTTACATTAGAAATCACAGAATCACAGAACTTTAGAGGTTGGAAGGGACTTCCAGAGATCACTGAGTCCAACCTCCCTGCCAAGACAGGATCACCTAGGGTAGTTCACATGATGGGATTAGTTAGAGGGATTAGTTAAGAGTCACCTGGCAGTGTGAGGCTTGTGCTATGATAACACTATAACACCAGAAACTGGCTGCTGTTTGCCCAGATAAGAGAGTTGTATGTTTTCTCAGGGCCCAGGGAATAATGTGCCTTAACAGCAAGGAAGGTTGCACCTGTATGTGGGAGGTAACAAAATACAGAAGAGCCTGAATTAGCACTGAAGTTCTTACGCCTTGATTCCACTAACCTGAGCTCTCTATATGCACGCAGCTCCTCAGATGGACCAGCTTCTTGCCTTCTTCAGTATTTTCTCCTGTGAGACCATTTCCTGCCTTTCCTGGAATTCTTATAATTACCACAGAGGATAACATTCTTCCTCTTAGCAGTTCTGGCGCTACTGCTAGGTCTGATGTGGTAGCTGATTTTGACTTTTGTGCTTCAACAACATTGTCTTGCTCTGCTACATCTTTTGTATTTCTCTCTTGAGTTTCCCAGGCTGTTAGGACATAAGTGTCAGGAGCATATTGCTTAATATTTCATCAGGGCTGGATTAGATGCAGGCACTGGTCTATGTGTTTGTGTACATCATCAGTGCCTCAGCTTTACTGATTTTTATGGCTCAACATTTCACTAACGCTTTAGTGTAATAGTAAAGGCCACATCTCCAGCTTTGTGGACTGGCACAGTATCACTTTGTGTGACGTGGTGATGATATGTAACACACGTGTGACACGTGTGATCTGTCCCCATGATGTGGCTAATTGAGCTATTTCAACAAGACATTTTAGCAGTAGAAGTTGCATCATCACTTCACAACGTTACTGTGTGAGCATGAACTTAACAGGCCTCACAGTACAAAGGCCATTCTTCAATCCCTTGGGCATGTTCCAATGGAATAAAAGCATTGGCTTTATAAATGGTACAGGTATTTGATCTGACTAGCACATACACGGAATTTCCTAGGCAGTATCTTCTCCTCAAACGTATCCTGAGTCTTTTTCCTGTGTAATTTGTTTCTCCATTCATATGTGAATGCCAAGCTGTGCTCTGCACCTCTGTGTACAGCAGGGGAGAGGTTTGTCACATGCAACTTCATATGCCTACCTTGGACAGGCACTCCTTGGACTGTCTTTAGCATCATCTGAAAGATGTGATTGTTCCTGGGACACAGCAACTTCGAACTAGTCTTACATGCTGGGTGAACTGAACTCTCTTGTATGTTCAGTAGGCTAAGTGCTTGCTTTAGGACATGGAGAATCAGGCTTCAGAAACATCTAAGGTCTGAAGTCACCTTCAGTAATTGCCATGAGGATCTAAATAATCTGAATCTAGCCACATGAATACTCCCTGTGGTGCAAAATGTTGACCTATTGAGTAGTTTGAATGACTACTAGTTGGTGTTACAAGTAGGATACTGCTTACCCTAAGCCAGTTAAGCAGGAAAGGGCCAATGTTCCAAATAAGTTTCAAATTTGGGGTCACTTTTGGACTTCTCTGCAGCACTGGCCTAACTTGCTTGGTGCTCTCTAAGTCCTAGATAGTGGGTAGGAAATTAACCTCTAGCAGTGCTTCTCTCATAAACACGCATCTGAACACAGAGAAGGTTTTGTTTCTTACCTGGACAGATTATTTTTAGTTAGGGTGGGTCAGCTTTACCCTGTCTTCTTACAGGGCCATGCATAGCTGCAATCAAAAGCAAGATATTGCAGAGGAAATCAACAACAGGTGCCCCTGTGAGTTCAGTGTTAAACTATAACCTAGCTAAAAAGTTACAAATTGAAACGACTGACTCTTTGACAGGTAGGAAAAGCACAAGAGAACACAATCTAAGAGTCATGACCAAAAATTCATCAATTTTAGACATAAGAGGTCCTTGCAAAAATACTGAAAAAAGTTACTATCAGCTGCCACTGCTTCCAGAAAGAAAATGAAGGAAATATATACATAATGTTCTTTTGTGCTTTTCCAGAATAGTGATTTTTTTTTCTTCTCCTCTTGTGGTTACAGCTTTCTCTAAGGTAAAATAATTACTGAACGCTAGGCTAGTTTTCTGACGTCATTAATTGCATCATGAAAGTTGTTTGTTTGGGTTGGTTTTTTTTAAGTCTTTCTAAGGGATTTGACTCTGAAAAACTTAATTAGGAAAATCTGCAATTAAAAATTAAAAGCTACATTTCTGAAGGGAACTGTAATGACAGCTTTGCACATAAGATGTTTTCTGTCGGCAGTAAATAATTTTCCACATTACTATTTGGAATCATAGAATCATAGAATCATAGAATCAGTCAGGGTTGGAAGGGACCACAAGGATCACCTAGTTCCAACCCCCCTGCCATGGGCAGGGACACCTTCCTTTAAGGTGTCCTCATTTAAGGACAAGAAGAACAGTTTCATGTCTCTAGTGTTCTAATTTGAGGCCTTCTGAACTGTGTCTTGAAGAAGAATGGAAATACTATCATATTCTTTTTTTACACCACGAGAGTCGTGCTCCGTTCTGAGTAACGTGGGAAAGTTGAGATGCATACAATGTTAGCAAGGATGATGAATGTTTCTCAGATCCCAACATTTTAGAATAGAATAGAATCAACCAGGTTGGAAGAGACCTCCAAAATCATCCAGTCCACCCTAGCACCCAGCCCTATCCAGTCAACTAGACCATGGCACTAAGTGCCTCATCCAGACTTTTCTTGAACACCTCCAGAGACGGTGACTCCACCACCTCCCTGGGCAGCCCATTCCAATGCCAATCACTCTCTTTGTGAAGAACTTCCTCCTAACATCCAGCCTATACCTCTCCTGGCACAACTTGAGGCTGTATCCCCTTGTTCTATTGCTGGTTGTCTGGGAGAAGAGACCAACCCCCACCTGGCTACAACCTCCCTTCAGGTAGTTGTAGACAGCAATGAGCTCTGCCCTGAGCCTCCTCTTCTCCAGGCTGCACACCCCCAGCTCCCTCAGCCTCTCCTCATAGGGTTTGTAGTAACTTTGCATTAGGTCAGTGAACATCAAGTCATCTCACAAGCTGTGACTGTGCTACTGATATGGTTATGTGCTTTGAGGCTCTGTAATTAACTTCCTGAAAACAGGACTGAATGCTTCTTACATCATATGTCTCCTTTGCTGATATGCACAAAGAAAATGGCTAAATGAGGGAAATGTATCTCCCCTTCTCCCTTCAACACTGAATTCTACAACAGAAAAGGCAAGCAAAAAAGGGAGGAGTCAGAGAGGAGGCTTGTCTGGATTTATCGATAAAGCGTAAAGAAAAGCAATGCTTTTGGTGTATTTTTAGTTTTCTTATTAAGTTATTTCTCATATTACCCACAAAAAGGAGTCAGAAGGGGTCAGGGTGAGAAGAGTGCAGTGCTGACAGAGGAGCAGTGTGGAAGCACTTGCCAGTACACAAAATTAGGTAGCTGGCCTCAAAACAGCTAGGTCCAGCCATCACAAACATGAAAGAGAAAAAGCAAAGATGTTTTTATTATCAATATGTTTATGTTAGTGTCTTATGGTGAAATATGTATAAAGGAAGTTATCTTTGAGTGGTCTAATGAAGGTTTTTTCACTGAAAAAGCTGTGGTCATGACAGAAAAATGAATGGCAGCTTTCCACTGTAAGTATTGGACCAAAAAAAAAAAAATCTCCAATTTGGCAATGTTGAGAGGAATAATGGAGAAAGAACTGGGTTATTGTTCAGTCAAGAAAGTCTCTTCAGAACACTGAGCTCCAGTCGCCGTGTTGGAGTTAACAATGAAGGGGAAAAGAAAAGCAAAGGAACTTCATTGTCTCAGATGCATCTGTTTCCCTTTAAAGAGGTTTTTTGACTGTCTTAAACCCTTGAAGAAATATTTGCCTTCACAGATCGACATCTCTTCTCATATCGGGATCAGCTCAGCCTTGTCTAGATAAAAGAGATTCTTGTTTATGTTTCAGTGTAAGAGAATTGAGTTCATCACAGGAATATGTCAGTTCCTTTTGGGGAATGATCCTAAGCATCTGACAGAAAATCTTAAGTAAGTTCCTGTGCTGCTTCTAAATCTGTGTGTTTTTGTACACATTTGCTGCAGTGCTGTGTTGTGCTGATGGAAAAAATCTCCTTCCAGGTGTGGGTAGGAGGTGTTTTTCCCTAAACTCCTTAGCCCCTCACAAATTTGACCATGTAGGTGTGTCTCTGTGATAAGGCAGCTGCCCTCTGGACCCTGCTGTCCTGACCCTACTTCTTGGAACAGTCCCACAACTCTTACACCATGGGCAAGAGACTGCTTGTGGCCATGGCAGGCTCTACTGAAGAGCTATGGAGTTTTCGTGGTATAGAGCAAGACCTGGCTGTCACTGTCCACAGGGATGGCTTTGAATTGCAGATCCAAGTCCTAAAACTGACAACAGCAGATCACCCTGGATTATACAACATGAGGGCAAGAAACTTGTTTCGGTCTTGATGGCCTTTTGCAGCTCTGCCTGTTATTACAATCTCACTGTGCTCTGAACAAGCAGTGCATGGCTTTTAAGTGACTGGATCAAAACACATTTTTGGGGAGGAGAAAAAAGCTGTGTTTTATAAGTAGGTATTGTTTTCTTTTTGTGTCTTTGGCAAGGTAAACCTGATAACTGGACTAATGTATAAAGAATGCTGTGGAAAGCATGGAATGAAAGCAATTTTACCTTATTCTTGGATGAACTGGTTCTGATGCGTCAGTACAGTATCTCTGTAGTCTTCTCGCTTTGTTTAGTTAATCATTTCCAGTCAAAAACCTCAGTCCGAAGATTGTGTCCAGACTGTGAGTTCAAAACTTGCCCAGTGCAGATATTTAATTTTGACTCTGTTACTGATTGAAACTTCTGTCATTTCACAATAAGAGCTCATCTTCAGCTAAGGCATATTCCAGAGGAAAGTATCCAGGCATAACAAATATCATGCATGCGACTCACTGAATTCATGAGGAACAGATGTCAGTTGCAAGTAAGAAATTAGAACAGGCACTTATGTTTTGAATCATTCGAGCATAGGAGTGCAAAGAACAACCAAAAGATAAAAAACAAAGAGTTTTTGCTGTGTTAGTCCAAGCTGTATTCTCTCATAGTAATTTAAAATCATACTAGGAGAGATTAATAATCAGCTGTGGCTCCAATCAAGATTAGAGTTCTTCTGTGTTGGGCTGTTTGCAGATACATGGCAAGAGTCAGGCCTTACCCATAGAAATCTGTGATTTAAAATCACATAATGATATGGTTATCAATAGTAGGAGTTTGCACAGCATTCTTCTTGACTTGCCCACTCTGTATTTTCTTTCCTTGAAGCAGCACTGGTTGAAGGCAAGATCTCAGAAACTATCTCCTCATATCCAGCTGCTGTATCCAAGGAAGGAATGGTCCCTCCACTCTCACAACTGCAGTTGTGTTATCACTCTGGTCAGCATAGCATGTACGAAATGTTGCTCACTACTGCCCTGCATGCAGCCTCATCACCATCCCTGGGGGTGTTCAAGAAAAGCCTGGATGAGGCACTTAGTGCCATGGTCTAGTTGACTGGCTAGGGCTGGGTGCTAGGTTAGACTGGATGATCTTGGAGGTCTCTTCCAACCTGGTTGATTCTGTGATTCTATACACCTGCTAATACATTAATCTCTATTTGTCAAAGACAAAGGCTCAATGTCCAACTGCAGACCAGTGACAAGAGGCATCCCTTGGGATTGGTACTGGGGTCGGTGCTGTTTAACGTCTTTGTCAGTGACATGGACAGCAGAATTGAATGTACCTTCCGCAAGTTTGCTGTTGACACCGAGCTGTGTGGTGGAAGGGATGCCATTCTGAGGGACTTGGACAGGCTTGAGAGGTGGGCCTAAGCCAACCACATGAAGTTCAATGAGGCCAAGTGCAAAGCCCTATACCTGAGTCAGGGCAATTCTAAGCACAAATATAAGTTGGGTGAGGACTGGCTTGAGAGCAATCTTAAGAGGAAGGACTTGGAGTGCCAGCTGATGAAAAACTCAATGTAAGCTGGCAATGTGCATGTGCGCCTGAGAATGGCAGCCATTTCCTGGGCTACATCAGAAGAAGTGTGACTTGAGGGATGAGGAAGGTGATTCTACCACCCTGCTCTGCTCTTGTGAGACCTCACCAGGAGTGCTGAGTCCCGTTCTGGTGTCCCCAACACAAACAGGACATTGAACTGCTGAAGCAGATCCAGAGTAGAGCTGTGAAGATGATTAGGTGACTGGAGCATCTCTCCTATAGGAAGAGGCTGTGAAAGTTGAGGCTGTTCAGTCTGGAATAAAAAAGGCTCTGGGGAAACCTTATAGTGACCTTCCAGCACCTGCAAGGGGCCTACAAGAAAGTTGGGATGGGATTTTTTTACAAGTATTTGTAGTGACAGAATGAGAGGGAATGGATTTAAGCTTGAAGAGTCTAGATTTAGAGTAGATATTAGGAAGTTCTTTACGGTGTGGCTGGTGAGAAACTGGAACAGGTTGACCAGAGAGGTCATGGATGCCCCTGCCTGGAGGTGTTCAAGGTCATGTTGGATGAGGCCTTGAGCACATTGGTCTAGTGGAAGATGTCCTTCCCCATGGTGGGGAGGTTGGAACTAGATGATTTTTCAAGTCTGTCTCTATCATTCTCTGATTCTATGAACATTTATGTCTGTTGGGAACTGGCTGAAGGAAAGGGTGTACGAGCCCCTAGAAGCTTGTACAATCAAGCCTCGGATGTAAGGTCTGAGTATTGGGACTGCAGTAAGTCACAGAGCTGTGTGTGAAGAAGCTCAAAGGAATGTGGCCTTGAGCTTTCTGATAAGCAGCTCCCTGGGACTGTGTCCAGGATAGGAGGGAATCCTAGCTATAGCAGTAACCACAAGTGGGGAGGAATATGCAGATTAACAGCACCGTGTTGCATACTGGATGTGCCACCTTTTACTCACCTTAACCAGAAGTTATGAAAGACACCACAGGTGGGGGGAATGTGCAAATACCAGTCTTTGGATGTACCACACTACATGTTGGATGTGATTACTTTTCTGTCACCGTGACCAGAAAATTAGTCCTCTCTAACTTGAACCCTGATGCTCTCTCAATAAAGCTGAATCGCCACGATGCTAGCTCATATTGAGCAGTCGCATGGCTTTTCCCACCCCGCATATGTCCATCAGCTAGAAACAGAAGGCTGTAAAGCTGGGATGTAAAAGGAAAATAGGCATTGGCATAACCATGGTAAAAATCACCATGGCCAATTCTCCTGGTCCCACTCAAGTCATGTGAACATTGTGACTGCTACTTTCATAAGCGTCAAGTTTTTTCACCCAAGCCTACATGTTAGGAGAAACTATGATCAGTGTCACTGACTACAAAATGGTTCAAGAGAAGCTTTGAAGAGCAAATGAATATGTAGACACAGATACTGAAAAATAAACTGTAAGTTAGTAAAATCAACTCTCCAAACCCCTCTTTACATCACAGTAAACATAGACAATATGGAAGAATACTTTCTCTTGTTTCCTTTGACTTTTACCTTCAGTATTTTCATGAAGTGTTTAAGAATTTAATTAAAATTGAAAACCACATAAATGCAATAGTCATACAGCTATCAGTTCCTATGAAAACAAACCATAATTTTCCCCTCTATGGTAACAGGATTTGAAAAAAAGATGATAGCTCTTAATTTGGGTTGGATTTAAACATGGAGGCTTTCTGATACCAGAAATTGGATTAATTTTGTCATGGTTTCATGCCAAGGTTTCTATTCCCATGTGTACTTGTTTGGGTCTAGCTGGGAGATTTTAGTGAGAGATTTTTTTTAGCTGGGAGATTTTAGAGGAGACAGTGGTGATGTCTACTTCACTCACAGGCTTGCTCAGATATGTAAGAATAAGAACACAAACATAAATAACATGGTTGCTCTTGAGCTCTGACTTTGGCTGCACTTCTCTCCCTAACTTGCTACGTAATCCGTTTGCTTCCTGACTCCCCAGGCTGATTCTCCAAACTCGCCTTGAATGTGAGGCAAAGTCTGGGATAAGGTAGAGGGGTGGAAAGGAGGTGGAAGGGTGATTGGGAGCCCCTCTTGGGGACTCTGGTTTCTGGGAAGGATGTGGCATTTCTGTGTTACTTTTTAACTGGCATATTTCTATATACAGTTGTGTATATTGTAAATATCTGCTTGTATATTGTGCTAAGCTGTAAATATAGCTTCATTCATTAATTTCCAGCCACTGAGTCCAGGTGATTTTCTTAAGTGGAAGGGGAGCCAGGTAACTCCCAAACCATCACATCCTTTATTTTGGTGCTTCCAAGTGGGGCTAATTAAATTTGATTGGTTGTCAATTAAGTCTGGGTTATTTTTCCTCTGGGGGTGTGTGTGTGTGCGTGGGTAACACTCCAACCATCACACCATGATACACATTCTGTTAAAAACAAAAAGTTATAGCATGATCTAGAAAATTACTGAACACACCAAATCTAGAAAGGCAAGAAATGAAACTAACATATGGAATATTATTAGAATATGCATTAGAATATATTATTAGAATATATGTGAGATGAAGCTTTTGCAAACTGATTGGAAAAGAAAATACAGTGCTGTAAATCTATGACTGAGTCATGACAGCTGTAGTTACTGCAAAAATGAATTTTACAAAATCTTATAAATTATTGAATTGTTTGCATTATGGGACTGCAAACAGTGTACTCAAAAATATTTATTTGCATTTTTATGTGCAAGGTATGCACAATCTTAAAAGGTAAACTAAGAGTCAGGAGAATTATGAAGAATATTAAAGTTGAGAGATGCATTGGATAAATCCATCTCAGAAGCACAGTACATCTGTTGAGTCTAACTTGTGAAGTAGTTTGTTTACTTGTTAGAGTCATTCACTGCTGAATCCATGCAGAAGTCAAAATAAATCTCAATGGCTCTCATGGAAGCAATATTGGTACATATACATCTAGTGCATATTTTAGGCTGAGATGTGAACAGCCATTGATGTAATTAGAAAGACATACATTTAATCATCTCGTGGCTATTACCATGAGTTCTGTGCTGAGTTTTACTTATTAACTAATAAAGTCAAGGACAATCATCCCAGTATACTAAAAATCTTTCCAAAATCTGCCTCCTTTATTTAGTATTTATAATATACATTTACCAAGAAAAAGTAGTTCTGCATCACTTTTTATCTGGTATGAGACTTAAAGTGCATACTTGGTTGTGGATGGATTTCTTGCTAACAGAGGACATGAACTGATAAACATGAGCAACCCGTGCTGCGGAGTGTCCTTCAGTCCATCCCGGAGGCAGGAACTAAGTGAAGCAGAATCCCCACATGCAGCTGCAGGAGGCAGGATCTGCTGACTGCAGGAGGCTGACCCTGTAAGTTGTTTATATAAGTTTAACCTATCTGTACCTTACACATAATCTTAAGCCTATCTGTGCCTTCCACATGTACCAATCTTAACTAAGCCAGCTATGCACACCTTTTCCAAGTTAGCAGTTAGCATATAAGTCACTGNGCAGGCAAAGCTCCCAGCGAAGAGAGCAAGCAAGTGACTTTATCTAATGTTTTGCTTTTCCTTTCTACACATCTCAGCAAGACTGTGAGCGAAGTAGACCTCACCATTGTTTTCATTTCTCAGACTATGATCTAATTCTTCTCACCAAAACATTCTAGCTAGGCTCAAACTAGCACACACTGCAATAAAGGATTATTTGGAGAACAGTTATCTAACCATATTGGTGCTCGAATTGTTACTCTGGGGTGCAACACCGGCACTTGGTTAGTGGTTTTGGAGACAATATGGATGTTTGTCTAGGCACATATGCATCTAGCAGATTGAGCAGGTGCAGATGAATGCTGCCTTGTGTAAGATCATGAGTTGTTTTCCTAGGGAAATCAAAACTGTTTACGGGAGTCAAAAGGAAAAATGGAGATATGGGACATGAAAATAGTTTTTTTTCTGGGAGATTTTGTCATGAATTACTACCATTCTTTACTAAGATAACTCCAACTTTTTAATTTTTTTAATTAAAATTTTAAATGCCATTAAAAAAAAACCAAACATGTTCTGAAAACCCAGAAAGATAATTTGAGGCTTTGTCCTGTTTTCATACCTGGACAAAATGTTTTAATAATGTAATTCCCTGTGTGATGAAAATACTGCTCGCCTGTCAGCACTCTTCAGAAATCTTCCTCAGAACCTCCCAAAACAATACATGCAAGCAAATACTGCTGAAGAAAAATGCATTTGTGTTGTTATGCCATGAGGAACTGCAGCCAATTATATCCATAGCCACATATACCACAGACTAGAGATGGAAGGACATATTTCTAATGTAGTGTTAAGCTTAGTTTACTTGCCAGAAGAGGCATTTTCTTATGACACTGAGTAATATCTCTAAGAATATTTGCAGTAGATTCTTGGTTTTAATCTTCATTCTGTTTCTTATCATAGAATTGCTCCAGTTGGGAAAGACTTCTAAAATCACTGAGTGCAATCCTTTTCTTTGCACAACTTGTGATATGAGCTCTATTCTAACACATTCAGTGCTTGTTAATACTTTGACATCTGATTCTTTATAAATGCACTGATTTTCTTTTATTATTATGTGTAAGAACTTTAGTATCTTTGGATGAGAAGAACTCTTCAGCTGAGAAATAACATTATTGGATCCTGTGTTGGCAGGGAGGTTGGACTCAATGATCTCTGGAAGTCTCTTCCAACCTCTAAGGTTCTGTGATTCTGTGAAGAGTATAGGTGGCAGTTAGTGATAGACTTTCCTACAGGTGGTATCAAAAGTCTGAAGCATTTTCTGTAAAAACAGCTCCATTGTCACCTTGCACTTTTGTATCTGACTTCAGTCATGGTTATAGACTCCAACCTGATCCTCTGCTCATCCACAAAGACTCATTCCTTTCTTTGACAGATTTTCTGTCTGCAATAAAGCAGATGGAAGAAAATGTAAAGTGAGCCTACTGAAAATTTGTGTCCTGAAGATCTATTTCATCATTCTCTACATTTTCAAATATATTAATTACATTATTTTAATTTCTTTTTATTAGCCACCTTTGTGAGTTCCATCATGAAAAGGAGCAGATATCTATTGTCACCAATACACACAGACAGAAAGACTAACTATCTGGTGAGTGAAAACAGCTGCTTTTTAGCTGACTTACCAAACTCTGTTCTTGTGTTCAAATCAGACTCGTGTGTGTGCAAATGCTTACAGCAAACGTGCTTGTGAAGGATAAGACCCTCAATAATGAAGAACACTGTGACTGTGCTTTTATTTGTGTACCAATTTCCATTGTTCTGAAGAAACCAGAAGAGCTTTGATGTACAATGGTAAATGCTGAAGTGAATGCGCCCTTGTATAGTTTAAAGAGAACTTCTGCAATCCCAGCAAATTCTTGAAGCCACTTATATATCTGCAACTGGGACTCCTTCACTGACTTCTCTACTGGGTGGTTATATCCATCTCCAAATGGATACCTATGCCTGCATGTTACAGTACATCTCTATAGATACATGCACATGTATAGATGCATCTGTGTGTGCTTATACACACATACACATACGGGCATCTGCAAATGGATACTTATGCCTCCATGTTACATCTCTATAGATACAAGCATATGTATAGATGCATCTGTGTGTACGTATACACACATACACATACAGGCGTATATATGTGTGCTTGTATATATATATACACACATGCGTATGAGTACACATGCTTATCTCTATGTATACCCATTTGTCTATTTCTGTATCTGTTAGAACAGGAGAAATGCTTCCACTTTTACCTGCTAGCCTGGCATTTAGACACCTCTGTATAAAACAAGAGCAAGCATACTATTGGTAGTGCATTGACTTAATGAGAGAGAGAGGTAGAGAGAGCTCATTTCATGGCAAGAAAGCTGTACTGGTCTATTCTGTGTTTTTAATCTCATACTTAGTCTTAATTTTATCTGCTGGTTTCTCCATTTCTGTACTTCTGTCTCAGTGCTGTGCTAAAGTACTTCCATTTATGCTTTCCACAGTACTCTAGAGCATGAAAGGTGCTCCTAAGTCCAACTGCAGAAAACTGCTACTCTGCAGGACTCATGGATTGCCATCTACTTAGGTGAAGGAGACAGCTAATAAAATGGAAAAATGATGAACAGCCAAGTTAGAAATAGTCTGATGGTGACCTGACCAGAATATTGGCGTCAGGGAAATGTGATATAATATCTTGCTATAGGTAGTTTTTCAATGGAATCTGAAGTTACTTGAATGTTTGTGACTACTGTGAATTACTCTTACACTGCCTTCTCAGCACTTGGCAAGATAGACTGGAAGATTAAGATCAGACACTTAGAGTTATTTTGCTGATTTTGCTCAAGCCAATATTAACATTTTACAAGTAGAATTGAGATGGTTCAGAATTGACCTTTCAGTGCTGGGTTGAAGGTTGGACTAGACGATCTTGAAGGTCTCTTCCAACCAGATACATTCTGTGAGATAGACCTTCAAAATGTTCAGTACAAACTTGAAAAAGCTTTTGACACTTCTGCAGTGCATGAAGTATTGAAAGTAGAATCATTGCTATGATACGAAGAAACAGGTGGTGCTTAGGGTTTGCCCAAAGGTTAGCCTTTGCTTTGTCAGTGGTTAAATTCCTTCTGTAAATTACACAAATTAAAATTGCCATGTAAAATAGGTTTACTCTCCTTTTTTGGTGTTTTCAAAATGGCAATGAAACAGTAATTTGTCATATACACCTCTTTCCTGTGCGTGGAGTCATCTGATTTTCAGAAGCCAGGATAGACTTTAATACTCAACACTGATCAGGCCACACCTTGAGTACTGTGTCCAGTTCTGGGCTCCTCAATTCAAGAGAGATGTTGAGGTGCTGGAACGTGTCCAGAGAAGGGCAACAAAGCTGGTGAGGGGCCTGGAACACAAACCCTATGAGGAGAGGCTGAGGGAGATGGGGGTATTTAGCCTGGAGAAGAGGAGGCTCAGAGATGATCACATTGCTGACTACAACTACCTGAAGGGAGGCTGTAGCCAGGTGGGGGTTGGTCTCTTCTCCCAGGCAACCAGCAACAGGACAAGGGGACACAGCCTCAAGTTGTGCTGGGGGAAGTATAGGCTGGATGTTAGGAGGAAGTTCTTCACAGAGAGAGTGATTGGCATTGGAATGGGCTGCCCAGGGAGGTGGTGGAGTCACTGTCCCTGGGGGTGTTCAGGAAAAGACTGGATGATGCACTTAGTGCTATGGTCTAGCTGACTGGATAGGGCTGGGTGCTAGGTTGGACTGGATGATCTTGGAGGTCTCTTCCAACCTGATCTATTCTATTCTATTCTATTCTATTCTAAATACATGCCTCTGCTAATAATTAGCACATGCTCTTTAATGTGCTTAGTATGTGAAAGGAATTGTCACCTCTTTCCTCTTTTTTTGATTGAATGTTACAAGTACCTGGTAAAAATTTAAGGCAGAAAATTGATTTTTTTTTCATCTGAGACTTCTTTGGATTGTTGAAATTATAAAAATTATACTTACCACTTATAGGAACTTTTATATTTCTTCCAATATGTGTAAGCATTCACATTTGTATTTATTACCACGACTAATAGATAAAAATTAATGCATTTATTAAATTACAGTAACCTACGTTAAAAATCAGCATTAGCATTGCAAAGGGATGCACTTGAAAGCTCGAAAGGTGCCAGCAAAAGGCATGCCTGTTTGGATGTCTGCATTAAGTACAGTCTGAGATCGTGAAGTGGCACTTGGTGCCATGGTCTAGCCTTGAGCTCTGTGGTAAAGGGTTGGACTTGATGATCTGTGAGGTCTCTTCCAACCTTGGTGATACTGTGATACTGTGATACTGTGAAATTATGACAAAATCCACGGAAGATGTTGGTTTAACACCAGGCTTTTGACTGTATCCAAGGCCTCCAGGTTTTATGAATTGCCAACCAGTGATGGAATGAAAACCACACTGGTTTGGTTTAGTGTGTTAAAACATGCAAGCTTTTTTTTTCTTTCTGGAAAGTTTGTGGTTTCCCAAAGCTTTTAGCATATTGAATTTCTCTTTAGTATGCTTTAATTTTGTGAAGGTGCATGAGCAAATAAATTGTGCTTTTAGGTCAGAAGGACATGCGAAAGGCTATTAACTCGAAAGATTCAATGAGTGATTTGTTTTCTGGAATCTAAGTGTTGATTTTTTTTCTATCTCAAGTAATTTTAATTTGTATCCCATGAGGACAATTTTAATGGCTCATCTTTTAAACCTATTCAGTTATTCTTGAGGGGGCTAACTTAAATATCATGCAAGTATTTACTGCAGTATAAAGCACTACATTTCCTGTGAGCTAGCAAAATCTGTTTCTTGGCATAAAACTGCTGCATTTTAAAGCATGACCTCAGAAACTTCCAGCGCTTTCTCTTAAAAGTTTAACTGAAAGAGAGTTTGCAGTTGATAAGTAAACTTTCTTAAAGGTTATTGAGGAGAAATTCAGCTTTATTTTCCATCCAGTTTTTCTGGATATCTGAAAAGAAAGAGGCTCACTTAAGGAGAAACTGTTGCAGAATATAGTGGTTTTAGGACTAGATTCATATGATGGTACTGGCTAGATCTGGCCCCTAGGATACTTCTATCTGATGTGCTACCTTTCTCAGACAAAATGGGAAATACAACCTTTGAACATGGCAAAAAGGCTATTACAGTAGTGCCATAGATGATTGCACGTCTAAAAAAGCCTGTAACTGCTTTCTTTTGGATGACTCAGTCTTTTGACCTGGTTATCTTGACATGCTTCAATGTCAATCTTTTGACATGGTTATCTCGACATGCTTGTTGTGACAAGAAACAACTTATCAGTAAAGAAAGACCGATCAGGAGAAAAATGGACTTCTTTTGTTGGCGGCATATAAACCTCAGGCATGCTTCCACACTTCTGAAACGGTGAGTGGTTTGTTGTGATGTTCACAGGAACTCTGCCAACTATGTAAGGTGGCATTTGAGAGATACTTCAATTCTTGGCATTGAGAACTTTCTCCTGTTAAGAATAGGGCATATACAGTAGGCTCATACCTCCCATTGTAAGAACCTTCTGAGTTTTATGAAAAGGTTAGAAATGTAGTTTCGTGGTTGCAAATCTTCCATGATTCCCATATACAGGGATTTCTTTGTGGTTGTAGGAGAGGTACCAAAATTAATTAGTGCTTAGATGTTTAAAGACTGGAGCTGTTTTAATTTATCCATTTCCTCCCACACCTAACAGCATTGAGACTTGTAGAAGTAGTATGCAACTACACAGACATTTATTTTTATTGCCATTGGAATGGGCTGCCCAGGGAGGTGATGGAGTCACTGTCCCCAGAGGTGTTCAAGAAGAGACTGAATGAGGCACTTGGTGCTATGGTCTAGTTGACTGGATGGGGCTGGGTGGTGGATTGGACTGGATGATCTTGGAGGACTCTTCCAACCTGGTTGATTCTATTCTATTCTAATTTAATATGGAGGAAACTGACTGGTCACTACCAACAGCATTTACAGGCAAGACTGTGAAGCAGTTTTATGTTTAAGAGCTTCAAGTGTGTTAAATAAGAATTAATACTGAATGTGTATTGTGTCCTAAGGATGGTACATTGGAAGGCTTCTCTGAGACCACCTGATTCTCCATGCAATAAAACAAACAAAGCTTGATTTCTTCATTTTTTGCTTCTTGAGTTAACATCACTTTAGTTAAAGTTTCTCATCCCTGGAAATTTCATGCAGGAAAGAGGGCCTGAATGATGAGGTCTGAGAAAAGCCCTGTGGGAAATCTTGGCCTGTCAAACTTCAGAGAACCTACATGGGTGAAAGGCTGCTGCTGAAAACCAATTTGCTTTGGTGGATATGGTGCATATTGAGTGATTTGGGGAAGCAGCTTTGATCTTGGAGGACTCTTCCAAATTCTATTTGATATCAGAGGTTCTCTAATTTTATTTACTTGTCAGTTCAGTAACATAATGGGATGATAGACACAAGAAAAGATAAAAAATGTCTGTCTGTTTCCACAGTCACTCAGCCCTGAACAGCTAATTTTCTAGTTCAGAGTTCTTGAAAAATTGATGTAGTTCTATGATAACAGGAAGCATTGTGGTAGCTTGATTTCAGGTGGGGGCCAGATGCCCACCAAAGCCACTCTGCTCTATCACTCCCCTTCTTAGACAGACAGGGGAGAGAGAAAAAATAACAAGAGGCCCATGAATTGAGATAGAAGCAATTTAATGGGGTTAAAGTGAAAGGGAGGACTGCATGCTAAAGCAAGAGTAAACAAAAATAATATTCTCTACTTCCCATCAGCAAATGATGTCCTCCTGCTTCCGGGGAAGCAGGGTTTCAATACACATTGCAGCTGCTCCAGTGGACAAAGGCCATTTACGAAAGCCCCCACACTTCCTTCTTTCCTTTAGCTTTTATATCTGAGCTGACATCATAAGGTATGGAATATCCCTTTGGTCAGTTTGCATCAGCTATGTCCCCTCCCAAGATCTTTCCCACCCTTCATCCTATTGGGGTGTGTGTGTGTGTGAACATTGGGAAAGCGCAGCCTTGGTGCTGTGTGAGCAATAGCCAAGACCCTGGTGTGTTGTTGACATCCAGATACCACTACTAAACACAGCACTGCAAAAGATGCTGTGGGGAGAAGCAGTCCTATCTCAGCCACACACAGTAGAAGAATGTTTTACCATTTCCAGGGACTTTCAGGATGTTCAAGTGCTTATATTTGAGAACTATGTAGCAGAGTTATCAAATTTGAATTTCGCATAAGTGTAATAGATTTAAAGGCTGCATCCAAGAAATGCATCACATCAAACAAGGAAAGGAAAGAGAGCAATAAACAAACCTGGAACACATGGAATTTTTCTGCAATGGTGCTGAACTAGATGACCTTCAAGGGTCCCTTCCAACCCAATGCATTCTATGATTTTATGTTGCATATAAATGCAGAAGACCGAGGAATGAGTTGTTACTCATCAAAAATCGTTTATTTTCCTTGACATTAAACTTCTTCTTTAGTTATCATTTTTAAAGGCCACTTTCTTTATTAGATGCAAAGTTCAGAAGGGAAAATTTGGGACAAAGAATGCAATTTAAAAATACCTTAAAATCAGCTTCTGTTGTATCCCTACCACTTTGTTCAAATCATCCTGCATCCTAAACACCCTTCAGCCACTACAGTTTGTTTCACTCTATAGTTATGTTTAGCAGAATGACTACAACTTAGTCTGCATATTGATTTGTAACCATTGAGGTTAAACTGCAAACTGTAGTGCTGTGTTCTCCTTGTTAAGAGAAGTGTCACAGGTCATTTGCAGAAGCAATTGCCTTTCCTGCTGAAATGCACCTAAACCACAGACTTGGCTTTGCCAGTACTACGGGACATAGCTGTTTTCTGGGAAATGCATCTGTCCTCACTTCAAAAGAAGTATGATGTCTTGAAGAGTTGTACTCTAATTGATACTTTGGATTTCTAAAAGGTGACAAGTTAGTTTCATTTCAGTGGCTCCTCCTTGCATAATTCAAAGGAAAATCAGTGAGCTTGGAATCTGAATGTATTTTCACACTACGCATGCTGATATTATATGTCATTATATGAAAGAGTAAATTGTAATATCTACTTCCAATTGGATCTGAGGTGTAAGGATGAGATTTTTTATTTTCAGGCAGGAAGAGTTTTTTTAGGGTATTCTATTAATTAAAAAGGAAAAAAAAAACATCCCCACCACTGAACAGAGCCATAAAATCCATCTGAGTGCTTCATTTTTGCCTCCATGAGTATTTCATTCTCAGAAGTGTGATTAGAAAATTTATTGTTTGCTTACCTTATTCTAAAGTTTTAGTTAAAAATACAGGGTATTGGGTATTATACAAGTTTATAGAGAAAAATCTTGCCATATTATGTCTTTAAGTAGCTATATTCAAAATATAACCTCTTATTTAAAATAAAGTACACTTTGCTGCAATCAAATCAAGCAAACAAAGCAAGTTTTTAACTTTCTCAGCCCTTCTAGAGTTCTTTCAGTATATTAAAATAGTATAACTGATCCCCTGTGCATAACACTGCTAGTAGATTAAATTGGGTTAAGTATCTGTGTTACCTGGGTTCACTTCTCAAGTACAAGTTTCCAATTTCTCTTTAGGCCATCTGCCTGTGCATGTTGGAAATTGAATAGTACCTGTTAATATTTCCCTCTTCTGCCTTTCTCAGAAGGACATCAGTTGGCATGTCACCTGCCATTCTTTCTTGCTTCCTAACCCCCCTGGCTGACTCTCCATTCTTCCTTGGGGCACAAGGCAATGTCTGGGGTAAGGTAGAGGGGTGGGAGAAGGTGGAAGGGTGGTTGGAAGCCCCTCCTGGGGACTCAGGTTTCTGAGAGGGGTGTTTTGTTTCGGTATTACCTTTTAATTTGTATACTTCTGTATATAGCTCTATATACTGTAAATATCTGCTTGTATATTGTGCTAAGCTGTACATATAAGCATCATTCAAATTTCCAGAGCTGTTTGTCTGGGTGATTTCCAAAGTGTGTGTGTGGGTGAGTAACACCCAAACCACCACAGACTGGTACCATATAATCAAGGTCCATTGTGCTTTTGTAGTACTTACATATTTCAGGCTAAGGAGGGGAAAAGATACAGTGACTTTGTAGTAGTACAGAGATATCAAGGAATTAATTTGGCCCTTCATTTGCTGTGGGCTATGTTCAAAACACTGAAAACACTGGGGACTATTAAGAGGTTATAAAGTTTTCCAAACTTATCAACCATAACAAAATATTAAGTGCCATTCCCATAACCTAGGTTTTTCAGCAATAGTCTGCTTTACCATGCAGAAAGATAACTGTTTCAAAGAGAAGAGAAAACAGTTTCCAGATTGGTCTGCACACTTTGACAGATGGAATAGTGCTTAATTTGATCAGTGTGCCAAACTGCATTTATGCCTCCTATTGCTTCATGTAACTTCAGAAATATTTAGCAATAATCTGCAATTACAAAACTGATAATAGAACAAACTGATATCAATGAAGCCACACAATGACAAGATAGTCATTGTGCCAAGGGTAGTATAGGCTGGATGTTAGGAGGAAGTTCTTCACAGAGAGAGTGATTGGCATTGGAATGGGCTGCCCAGGGAGGTGGTGGAGTCACCGTCCCTGGAGGTATTCAAGAAAAGTCTGGATGAGGCACTTAGTGCCATGGTCTAGTTGACTGGATAGGGCTGGGTGCTAGGTTGGACTGGATGATCTTGGAGGTCTCTTCCAACCTGGTTGATTCTATGATTCTAAAATTTGGACATTTTAATTGTGTGCCAGTACTGTGATGTTTTTAAAAACATATATTATCAATGAGAATGACGGTCTATAATTTCTGTTGTATTGCTTTCATCTCCTTATTCAGTTGTGTCCATTCCTATACCACAAGAGGTAAAAAAGAGAAAGGTCTGCCAGGGCAAGTCCTTGATAACAACTGTAACAGAGGGAAAACAATTTCAAACCTCAAACAAAACCTAACTAATCCTACATATCTGGAATATATTCAGTAACAGCTGGCTGTTTATGTTATCATCAGCCCTTTCTTTTTTCCTGGTTGTAGCAACATAAGAGTTAATACATTAAAGTCCCTTTTCTTTTTTCCTTTGCAATTGCTAAGAAAATATATTCTTCATTAATATTGTTGCAGTGCTCCTTATGCCTATGTCTGGAAAAATATCTTGCATACCTCACAAAACGTTAATAAGAAACTTCAGCTCTTGGCCACTTTGAAGTCTTTGTTGTTCAGGGAGGAGGGCCATAAATCAAAATGATTTGAGGACAGCTCCAAATTTTGAATGCTGCAACTATTAGTCATTTTGAAAAGAATAGTTCTCTTTGGGTTTGTTTTCCTATTTTTAAATAGATTGTATGAAAAACAGAAACCTTTCTGAGCAATAAAAGAAAAGGTGGAGAAGACAGTTTGCTAAGTGAGAAAATACATTTTCAGGAAAAAAATAAAGTGTAGAATAGAATAGAATAGAATAGAATCAATCAGGTTGGAAGAGATCTCCAAGATGATCCAGTCCAACCTAGCACCCAGCCCTATCCAGTCAACTAGACCATGGCACTAAGTGCCTCATCCAGTCTTTTCTTGACCACCTCCAGGGACGGTGACTCCACCACCTCCCTGGGCAGCCCATTCCAATGGCAATCACTCTCTCTGGGAAGAACTTCCTCCTAACATCCAGCCTATACCTCCCCCAGCACAACTTGAGACTGTATCCCCTTGTTCTATTGCTGGTTGCCTGGGAGAAGAGACCAACCCCCACCTGGCTACAGCCTCTCTTCAGGTAGTTGTAGACAGCAATGAGGTCACCTCTGAGCCTCCTCTTCTGCAGGCTGTGCACCTCCATCTCCCTCAGCCTCTCCTCATAGGGTTTGTGTTCCAGACCTTTCATCAGCTTTGCCGCCCTTCTCTGGGCACGTTCCAGCACCTCAACATCTCTCTTGAATTGAGAAGCCCAGAACTGGACACAGTACACAAGGTGTGGCCTAACCAGTGTTGAGTACAGGGGAAGAAGAACCTCCCTTGTCCTACTGGCCACACTGTTCCTGATACAGTATCATATTATTCTTTACATGAACTTAGCCAAACAAGATCCCACTCTTCTTTATCATAACTCCTTTCTGCTGAACATGTACAATAACATAGTAAGGCAGTAAATGCTATAAGCCCATCACTTATTTTTAAAAGCCTTTGGATAACCTTCAAAAAAAGGGGATGTGCCCCAAGCATGATGTTCCAGGAAGTAAAATCATTGCACAAGCAAAAGACGCTGTATAGTACATGAAGGCAAAAGTTTGCTACATCAGCTCCATTAGCAGTTCTATGACTTCCTGTTTATATCTTTAGCAAGGAAAAGTTCTGATCTCTTCTTTTTATTTATAAAAGTGTTGTAGGACCCAGACCTCCCTGCGATTGTAAAGACCTACTGCAGTATGAAAGACATTTTAATTGCAAACATATTTGATCTTATTATTCCTTAATCCACATACTTGCCTAACATGTGAAAAACAAGAATGAAAAAGTAAAGATTTTTCACCTGGTAACGTTCATATTTTCTTCTTTTTCTTTATGGTTTGTCATTAAAAAAAAATTAAATCTATTTATCGATCTATTCCAGTGCAGAACTGCAGTTACGGATATAAGTTTGCAGAGTTTCTTCCCCATCTACATTTTCAAACCTCTGAATTCTGGATTTTCCTGTAAATATCCTCCCATAATGTTCTGTTCTGTGCAGAGTCTTGGGAGTTCATGTACATGTAGAAGCTAACTTGCTCTTATGTTTTACCAGTGGCTACCACTTTAAAGGCATATGAGAGCTCCTCTACCTTCCTTTTCATGAGGCCTGGGAAGGCATTAGTTGAACCTTAGTTTCATACTGATGTCTTGCACACCAGAGTAGGTACAATGGTTTTGTGAGAAAGGTGCTCAATTATGTCTGAATGTGTTATGATGGTTGTGACAAAGTATTTTGTTTAAATTATGGTGCACATTTATATGTTAGCTTTAGTTTGAGACAATTTAAATGTACCTTCAAAAATTCCAGTACTCACTAATGTTTCCTGTTGGAAACTAGAACAAGTGTGCTAGTTTGAAGCTAGCTAGAATGTTTTGGTGAGAAGGACTAGATCATAGGCTGAGAAATGAAAACAATGGTGATGTCTACTTCACTCATAGGCTCGCTGAGATGTATAAAAATATAAGTCAAAACATAGATAAAGTCACTTTGCTCTCGCCACTTCGCCTGCTGGGGAGCTCTGGGCTGCTGCCTGAACTCCATCTCACTCTCTAACCTCACCCTCCATTTTATTTGGCTGATTCACCTTTGCTTCTTAACCCCCCTGGCTGAATCTCCATTCTTCCTTGGGACTGGGGTAAGGTTGAGAGGGGTAGGGGGAAGGTGAGGGGGTGGTTGAGAGCCCCTCCTGGGGACTCAGGTTTCTGGGAGGGGAGTTGTGTTACTGTATTACCTTTTTACCTTGTATATTTCTGTCTATAACTGTATATACTGTAAATACCTGTTTGTACATGGTGCTAGCTGCCAATACAAGCTTCATTCATATTTCCAGAGCCGGCTGAGTCTAGTCTGGGTGATTTCTAAAAGTGTGGGTGACAGGACGGGACACCCAAACCATCACAAGAAGTCATCTCCCTTTTATTTCAACATAAACTTGAAAAAATATAACTTTGTGTGTGGCACTCAAAGCCATACAATCTTTTGAATATCTTAATCAAAAGGTTCCTTGTGATGTGTCGCTTTTAGTAGATAATCCAGCCAGAGCACTCTTTTGGCATTTGGGATTCTCTGCGTTCTTCCTGCGCAGGTTTTTTTATTGCAGACCACTGTAAGGCAGGTCCTAATCCCATTTCTTCCACATCCCAAGCTACTGACCTAATCTTCATTACACAGTGTGTGTACTCTCTCAGTTTTCCTAGCAAAACAATTGTGGAAACAGATACATCTCTGAAAAATGTTTTGGCTTGGATGAAACAGCATATTTCGATGAAATGTCATTTGGTTGAGAATGTTCTGACTCTCTCTAATTACAAGCCTCTCTTACAAGCTGCTTACAGCTTTGCCAAACATTAACCGGTTGGGTTGAAACTTTCCATGATTGGTCACTGCCTTAGGCTGAATGTTTTGATGGCAAAAGTTTAACCATTTCATAGGCCAGAGAAGCAGGGGCTCTTACATTGTTCTGAGAGTAGCACTTTGATACCTCTGGATACCTTTGGTACCTTTGGACTGGATGTTCTTGGAGGTCTCTTCCAACCTGGTTGATTCTGTTCTATTCTATTCTATTCTATTCTATTCTATTCTATTCTATTCTATTCTATTCTATTCTATTTCCTGAAAGTAACTTCTATTCTAAGACTTTTAGGGTTTTTCCAGCATCATCTTCACAGTAGAAATAGAACTCACTTTACACCGTGAATACAGTGAGGTGGTACCTTCCAGGGTCCCCCTTGGCTCTTTAAAAGACCTTTGGACTTTTTATGGTTCGAGAAATTTAATTCTCAATCTTGAGGAGGTAATCCACTATGAGAGACTGAACTCTAAGCCTCAACTCTAATTCATTAGTGGGTCTAGCTTTTTGAGATATAAAACACATTTCAATTTCAGCGCATTGTGCTACCGGCACAGAGGCCAGATTTACTTCATTGCAAAATTGATTTCAGATACTTGAGATAAAGCCTTGTAAAGGCACTCTTTATTCATGTCAATTATTATAGCACCAACCTGAGACACAGGTGTTCAGAATTCTCCAGCTGATACTTTTGTTGAAGCTCACAGCTAATAAACCTTTAAGGAAAACAAACATCAACTGCAATCACTTCCATTCAACTGAATTTTAAAAAGTAAGATAGGCTTTTATGTGTCATGTGGAAGTGTTCAAGAAAAGCCTGGATGAGGCACTTAGTGCCATGGTCTAGTTGGTTGGACAGGGCTGGGTGCTAGGTTGGACTGGATGATCTTGGAGGTCTCTTCCAACCCGGTTGATTCTATGCTTCTCTAGTATTTGGAGGAGGAACTTCACATTTGACAGGGAGCACTGTGTCTTTTGCAGTTCTCATGGAAACTTCTTTGACTTTAGCTTTTGATGGTCCCTATGTGGAAATAAGGCAGCAGAACTTGTAGAAAGGTTTGTTAACTTTTTTTTCCTATTGTTTCATCACTGATGAAACTCAGCCTCCACAGTACTGCCTCACACATCGACTCCACTAAGTGCCCCCAGCTCTGAGGATGAATGCAGAGGATAATGCATTGTCTCGGGAGAAGGATAGGTTGATGTACAGGTCAGTGAGGAATCACTCTGCTCCCTTTTGCTGAGTAGTATGAAGAGAAGCTTCTCTTTGAAATACCAATATTGGATTCAAGTCAAATTGAACTGCTGTGGCTCATGGACTACAGGTTCTCCAGAGGACTACTGCTGTCTCAGTATAACACTGTCTTAGAGAAATACTTTTTCTTTCTCTTTTCTTCAGTTTTTGTGGTGACCCAAATTTAGTGCCTTGCATGTAGACCGATTACATGAATCATGCAAGCCGAAGTGGTAGGTACTGATAATGTGAATTCATAGTCTGTTTTGTGCAACAAGGTAATTTTAATCTTTTGCCCTCTCCACCTCATCCTTTAGGATTAAGAAAGATACTTAATGAGGAAGTATTTGATAGTTAAAACTACTTCTGAGGTTCTTTAAAAACAAACAAACAAACAAAAAACCTAAAAATCTCCTGATGCATCTTCATTTTTTGCTTGCAAAAAGTGACTGTTGTTTGTGAGCACAGGATCAAAATAACAGGAACGTTGGTAAAATAATTAACTATGCACTAGCTTCTGATGTGAACTATGTAATTCATTCACAGAAAGTGAAAGAACATCCAGTTTTCCCTGGGGCATTGCTTTACCAACATAAAGGCTAATCTACTACTTTAGCAAGTAATGCTTTAGTGTGCCATCCGCCAGTTCGGACTTTCCTGAGTACACCTACTGGAGGCAGTATTTCACCCACAGTTTTGAAAGCCTTGCAAATGAGATCCCATTTCCTACTTTCCCAGAACTGTGGGAAACTCCTTCTGAGGTCATGGCTCATACAGTCTCCTCAGTAAGCTCTTTAGTCACTTTTTGTGCCCACTCATTTGAGCTTTACAAACTGTCTTTCTTTGTGCTTTACATGGTGACCTCATACAGTTATGTCATGGAGTCCTGTGCAGGAGAAATAATTCCATGATGCTGGTGGTGGCTGCTCAGGGACTCCATATGCTGGGCTGGCCTTTCATGTAAATGAATCTGCAGGATGCAGCTTCAACTGTTGGGAAAAGTTGGGGGCTGGAAAGAATCTCATCAGAAGGTGATGCAGATCAACAGTGATCTGCTTCTGCCTCATGTCTCCATGGATGAAAGAGCGGCTGGGGAGATGATCTTACCAGTTCGCCTTCGGTTTTGTACATCAACTGTACAGAAAAGTGGGGTACTTACATAAAACTCTCATGAATTATTTGTATATTGGTTTCAAAATGAGTTAACAAGCACAATTCCTTGCTAAAATAGATATATTTTATTTCTTCATGTTAAATCTCTCTTGGCTGTAACACTGTTGCAGCTCAATAACCTCCTCACCACTTCCTGAGGGGTATCAGAAGGGCTGTGATTAGTATGTTGAGAGAGGCTCTCTTCTCCCTCCACTCTGCCCTGGTGAGGCTGATTCTGGAATATTGTGTCCAGTTCTGGGCCCCTCAGTTCAAGGAGGACAGGGAACTGCTTGAAAGAGTCCAGTGCAAAGCCATGAAGATGATTAAGGAGTGTGGCTAATAGGTCGAGAGAGGTTCTCCTTCTCTACTCTGCCCTGGTAAGGCCACATCTGGAGTACTGTGTTCAATTTTGGGCCTCCCTGTTCAAGAGGGACGTGGAACTGCTTGAGAGTGTCCAGCACAGAGTCACAGAGATGATTAAGGGAATGGAACATCTCTCTTACAAGGAGAGACTGAGGGAGCTGGGGCTCTTTACTTTGGAGAGGAGGAGATTGAGAGGTGACCTCATTAATGCTTATAAATATGTAAAGAGTGAGTGTCAGGAGGATGGAGCCAGGCCAGAAGTTTCATGTAAACATGAGGATTTTTTTCCCTGTGAGGGTGACAGAACACTGGAACAGGCTGCCCAGGAGTATTGTGGAGTCTCCCTCTCTGGAGATATTCAAAACCCACCTGGATGTGTTCCTGTGTGATCTGCTATAGATGATCCTGCTCTACCAGAGGGGTTGAACTAGATGATCTTTCACGACCACTTCCAACCCTTTTCATACCATGATTCTTCCTTTGTGGGGTTTCACCTCCTAAAATTCACTTTCAGACATCAGAGAAAAGGCTCACTGTTGATAGTGAGGAATGGAAGGCATTTGTCATGTTAATCATCTTTTGCTCTATGCAGAGGCACTCTTTAAGCAGGATACACACAACCTGAAAAGCCAAACCTTTATAGGATAATGTGCAAAGTGGATAGCTGTGCTGTTCAGCTACTATACTGAAGTGCTCAGCTCACCACTGACAGCAGTGGTGGAGAGGTGGGTGGTTGATCCACAGAGGCAGTAGATTGCTCTTTTCCACTCTCTGCTCCTTTTCTTTTCCCATTGAGATTTCACACCTCTTTGTGCCAGCATTTCTCCTCCTGAATCTGTAAGCTGCTAACTATCATTATTTCAACAACTACCTCTGTCTAGGTTTTCACTTGATCTTGCACAGCTTTGGTTCACATATGTTCTCACACCTTAGCAACAATTTTATCAGTAAAACTGTGCCAAGATCACACAGCTGTGCCCTACCAAATGTGGCCTTGGATTACAGACTGCTTAGAGTTGTGGGCATAATTCATCCAAACTACTCTTCCAGTGAGATGTGACACTTCAGATACTTCCTGGGTTAAAATAGTCACAAAAGTTTCAGACATGCACACACACACAAAAAATATATTCATATATTCTGGTTTTGAATGGGGCAGTTGTGATGCCTTTTGCAGAATGAAAGTACAGGTTTTTCATTTACCTGTGTTTAAAACAGTATGAAATATTTGTGATTTGTTTGTTACCTCAAGATCTTAGAGATCATGCATGTGGAAGGATAAACTGCATTTCTATTACTCTATCTAGTGACTGAGACATTTTCGTGTTATGATTATAGATTTATCTCCTCAAAAAGGTGATCCTGTGTCACTAAGCATGAGCTAATAGAATAGAAGACCATTCCAGCAAGCAGAATGTTGACCAAAAATACTTGGAGGCCTGTACAGATGAATGAGTTGCTCATAGCAAAATTCAAAGATAAGAAGCAATTGCAGAGAAGATGGAAACAGTGACAGGTAACCTAGGAGGAATAGAAAGATACCATCTGAGAATGCAGAGATGGGTTCAGAAAGGCAAAACTCAATTAGGATTCAATGTGGTGAAGAATGTCAAAGGCGTAAAGAATTATAGAATCATAGAATGGTTTAGGTTGGAAGGGACCTCAAGGATCATCCAGCTCCAACCCCCTGCCATAGGCAGGGACACCTCCCACTAGAGCAGCTTGCTCAAGGCCTCATCCAGCCTGGCCTTAAACACCTCCAGGGAGGAAGCATCCACAACCTCCCTGGGCAACCTGTGCCAGTGTCTCACCACCCTCACTGTAAAGAACTTCCTCCTAACATCCAGTCTAAATCTCCCCTCTTCCAGCTTAAACCCATTCCCCCTCGTCCTGACATTACCAGACCTTGTCAATAGTCCCTCCCCAGCCTTCCTGTAGGCTCCCTTCAGATACTGGAAAGCCACTCTAAGGTCTCCTCGAAGCCTTCTCTTCTCCAGGCTGCAGAGCCCCAACTCTCTCAGCCTGTCCTCATAGCAGAGCTGCTGCAGCCCTCTGATCATCTTCGTGGCTCTCCTCTGGACCCGCTCCAGCAGTTCCATGTCCTTCTTGTGTTGGGGGCTCCAGAACTGCACACAGTACTCCAGGTGGGGTCTGAGGAGAGCAGAGTAAAGGGGGAGAATCCCCTCCCTTGCCCTGCTGGCCACACTGCTCTTGATGCAGCCCAGCACAGGGTTGCTGTCTGGGCTGCATGTGCACACTGCCGGCTCATGTTGAGCTTTTCGTCGACCCAGACCCCCAGGTCCTTCTCCTCAGGGCTGCTCTCAGCCATTCATCACCCAGCCTGTATCTGTGCCTGGGATTGCACCGACCCAGGTGCAGGACCTTACACTTGGCCTTGTTAAATGTCATGAGGTTGGCCTGGGCCCACCTCTCCAGCCTGTCCAGGTCCCTCTGGATGGCATCCCTGCCCTCCAGCAAGTCAGCTGTGCCACACAGCTTGGTGTCATAAAGAAGGGGCAGTCTAAGTACACATGTGACAAAAGGAAGACACAATTCTGCCACTGGATGAGGTGGAGGACCTGTTGACACAAGACATGGAAAAGTCTGAGGTACTGAATGCCTTCTTCATGTCAGTCATTGAATCAACCAGGTTGGAAGAGAACTCCAATATCAACCAGTCCAACCTATCACCCAGCCCTATCCAATTAACTAGACCATGGCACTAAGTGCCTCATCCAGTCTTTTTTTTGAACACTTCCAAGGATGGCAACTCCACCATCTTTCTTGAGCCCCAGGCCTCGGAGATCAAGGGTGTAATCTAAAGGAGAGAAAATTTACCCATGGTGGAATATGATTAGGTCAAGGAATACTGAAGCAAACTGGACATACACAGGTCCATGGGCCCTGATAGAATGTACCTACAAGTACTGAGGGACCTAGTTGAGACATCACGTTGTGATGGTAGTGAGTGAATAATGGTGTTGACTGGGAGAGATGTCTGAGTATTGGAAACAAATGAATGCTGCTTTTGTCTTCATGAAGTGCAAGGAAGAGGACTCAAGGAATGAAAGGCCAGTCAGCCTCACCTCAATCCCTGGTAAGGTAATGAAGCAATGCACCTTCAAACTATTTCTAGGCACGCAAAGGACAAGAAAGTCATCAGGAGTAGTGAGCATATATTCACCAAGGGGCTGTTGTGCTTGACAAATCTGATAACCTTCTGTGGTGAAATTCCTGGCTTGTGTTTTATCCTTGCTTTTACCCTGTGATTCAATTTCCTTTCCATGTATAAAGATTTTTTCATGCTCACTCTATCCCTTGAGTCATTTGTTTTCCTACTCTGGCTCCCAATTGCTCATGTTCCTCCAAAGCAAACTGAATCCTTTGTACCATATTCTTAATTTGTTTTCCACTGCATTGGAATATTCATCAAAAATATTCCTTGATACTTAGCTTCCTATTCATTCAATTTTGTTCCTAGTAATCATTCCTTTTAACAGGCTTTCTACAATAATTCTAGCAAAAAAAGTACTAGAAGTGCTGTCATCTTTGAACTCTGCAACTTGTCCACTAGAAAAGACTTCTAATCCTCTTACTGCTGTGTATCTGATCTGTTTTGCTTTCTCTCTCCTTTTAATGAATTTAAATTCTCCCTCATTCTATAGCAAGGCAATCAGTGACATAGTCTCAAGCTGTGCCAGGGGAGGTTTAGGCTGGATGTTAGGAAGAAGTTCTTCACAGAAAAAGTAATTGGCCATTGGAATGAGCTGCCTGCAGAAATAGTGGAGTCATTGTTCCTGGAAGTGTTTTAAACAAGACTGGATGTGGCACTTGGTGCTATGGTTTAGTTGATTAGGTGGTGTTGGCTGATAGGTTGGACTTGCTGATCTTGAAGGTCTTTTCCAACCTGTTTAATTCTGTGATTCTGTGGTTCTGTGACTTTTACCTCACATCAACATCAGAAAAACTTGTCAAATAGCATTCCAGTTCTTGTGTTCATACAGCTCTCACCAAGACAACACCGATCTAAACTGTGGAAATGGTCCTGGTGTGGATTTGGATGTCTCTGTATGTCCCACTTGAGATAAATAATGCACAGTGCTACATTAGTTCAAAAGAAAAAAATGATCAGTGAACATTATAGAAACAAGGAAATCTGGAGTCTTACATACAGTACAATGCTGAAAGAATGAATTTGTACTTCATTCTTGGCCAGCCAGTCAAAAGTAAATGCATACCTCTGCCTTTTTTACTTTTTTTTTAAACAAACATAGAAATATGAAATAATTCAAGTTGACAGGGTTTTCTGGAGGCTATATATTCCACCTTCCCACTCAAAGCAAGGCAGCTTCCCCTGGTTGGGATACAAGGGGGACAAAGTTTTCATTTGGAATATTAACATACTGTTCATCATCTAAAGTATATGTAAAAAGTAAGCATTGGAACAATTATAATACATGAGCTGGATCCAAAGCCTATTGGAAATCAGTAAAGTTATTTCTGTTCTACTAAAAGAAAGTGAGCAAGAGCACAGAATTCTGTGTACATCTGCCCTTCCAATTGGTGCTTTTAGTGTTTTTGACTAGTCCATGTATCCAAGATACTATTTTTTAGTTCACTGTCATTCCTGTCCAAGCAGAGAGGTTGTCCTTGAGGAAGGAAGGAGAAAGAAAACAATGACTTTACCATCTCCTGAGTGACAAGAAAAATAAGGAACGAGAAAGGGCTGCATTGTCTTCTTACCCTTCAAAGTGTTTTTATACTAAATATTTCAGGCCTTGCAGGCTGATAACATTCACAGCTCCACAACTGTAGGGCTTTTACACAGTTGCTGTCTCTGACTGTAAAATCACACCTATGATTTAGATAGATGCAAACTTCTCTGTGCTTTGGTAACACCCATCATCACCTAAATTCTATAGGTACATCAAAACATGAGTTCTCTTCAGTTTTCAATTTAGTTGTCTTTAAAGCTCCAGGAAAGCTGGCACTTTATTATTTATTCTATCCATGTATAGTGTTTCCAGCTTCTTTCTAGCACATCACTTTATGAAGAAATTGTTTCCTTCATTTTCCATGCAAACCCTTTCTAAAGTGTACATTACAATCTTTCCCCTTTGCTTCACTTTTGCAATTCTGATGCTGTTTCCCATTACATGGAGATAACTATCTATACTGATCTCGGGATATCAAATAGCAAAAGGTCTAAACCACTGTTTAAGTGGAATGTCTGCAGCGTGTATGTGTAATGTGTGCTTTTGTTCCTACTCAAAACCAGACCTTGCATTTGTTTGCCCGTGCAAATTTTTTACGATGTATATTTTCATTCCATGCAAAACTCACTGGGGAGTTGTGAGTACTGTGATGCACAAGCTCCTCAGTCTGAAAACATGATGTACAGATGTGTCAGAGACACAGAAGACAGTTGATTTTAATAGCTATATTTTGCAAAGTCTGGCAAACAGTGATATGGATGTGACAGACGAGGAGGATAGCATAATCTTACTGACGGATTTGTTCAAAGTAAGTATGTTCATTTTGTTTTGATTTTTAACTTTCATTTGGGCTTTCCCTGCTTGTGTATTACAAGTATCTCACAAAGGAACTTTATCAAGTGTGTTAATTGAAATGAGGTTTTGCTTAAATGTAAACTGCAGTATGGATTTCCAAAATATTTAGTCTGAATGGATGATGTGAATGACAATCGTACAGCATTTTTATCTGAACCGCCACATTTCAAGTGAAACATTTTCCTTCTCATTGAGAGTAGAGGAGGTGCTTTTTTCACTTCATCTTTTAACTATGATACACGAAAAATATTCATATCTGCTTTACTTGGCAAGTTGTTTATTTGGTTCTCTTCTGCTAAAATACTAATTGAATAAAAACTATTTAACCTTTTCTAGTATGACAGTTCTCCTTTTCTTTTAACTGTATGTGAGGTAGGAAGGAAGGACACTTACTATAAATGTTTACATTTTGTTTCATTTTTTTAAGTAATAATTTACTTTTTTTTTGTGCAGATCATTCACATTTCTCTGTACACTCCAGTAGAATGTTTAAAATATACTGGAATAAATCTGACGGCTTAATAAATGAGAATTGATCCAAATGGTTAATGCTTTTTTCTCCAAGAAAGGCTGAAATTCATTAAGCAGTGACTAACATCTATTTATTTTTCAAGTCAAACAGCAAAAAAAGAAAAAGAAAATGTATCAAATGTTTGTACAAACGGGAGAGTTGAATGCAATCTCACAAAATGTATTTTAGAGCTTTCCAAATATATCTGCAGTAAAGGGCAAGATTCATTCTGACACAAGTAAGGGCTGTGTGCTCGCACCACTGCTGTTTCTGGTGGCATCCCCTCCAACACAGGAATGGTTCCCACAAGTCTCTTTGAAATGCAGGTGGACTCAGGTGCTGGGGTGCAGTGATTAGTTGAATGTTCGCCAGTGTAAGCACCTGGCATGTTTGATGTAGGACCTGTACACTTAAGTGTAGTTCTAGGTGTTTGAGCTTGGGGAGAGGTTGAGCAGTGCTTGTCTCTTTAGGCATCCCTGACTTGGTTTGTTCAGCTGTGACTCCTCAATTAGCACCCCAAAGGTGTGCCCAGCAGTGTTCTTGTGACAGCACACACAGCTTGAGTGGTGTTTTCTTACGGTCCCCTCATTGCTTTTGCTTCATAAATGAAGGTGAGCTGCCCTCTCTGTCATGGTACAGATTGTGACAGATGTCACATAGTGCCATTTTCTGTGAAAATTAGGCAGTCCTTAACGATTCCCAGGAGCTGTGTAAATCTTACCAAGCTGTAGAATGGCTGTGAGCTGCTAATGTATACCTTAGATTTTTAAATAGATTTTAACTGCAATATAAGATAGAAGGAAATAGTCCAGCAACCAAAACATTGGTGCTGTTGGACAAAGAATTGGTGACAGATTCCAGCCACCGATGTTGAAGGAAAATGACTTCATACTGCAATGGTCCAGATAATGACAAAGTAGAGAATGAAGAGGAGGGGCCTAGGGAATAGCCATGCTTCACAGTGGAATACAAAGCAGAGACCTCAATGGGGCCTCGTAGTTAAAGCAGTCTGAGAGGCTGTCGTGGCTGTACCGCCCACAGAATGAGAACTAATTAGACAGATCTGGGACAGGGATTCACATTGTTGTTTTCCTCTGGACTCCATGTACGCTGTAAGAGTGCCTAGACTGTCTCCATCGTGAAGATGTGACCTAGGGCAGCCCAGCTGCATAAACAAAGGCAAGGAAGATGCATGTTTGCTAATACTGGAGCTGAAAGAGATAAGGAGGGAAAAGAGACCTTTTCAACCACAAGCCAGTACTCATGGGAGACCAAAATAAAGAAAAGTTTGGATGGGCGTTTAGAATGCTCTTTTTAAACAATGATTTCGATTTTTAGGACAATGTGGGCAAAGAGGGGTATCTCACTTACTGTAATGGTTCATTGCAAGGGCTAACCTGCTGCAGAAGTGAGGGGAAGAGTAACACACACAACTCAGGGCTGAGATAAAGAGATAAGAGTTTAATATAACATGTCATAAGCAAAATGAATAATTATCTTGGCAAATAATCTCATTAATCTATAATACATGATTACCTTAGCCTTTAATTAATCTAATAATACATGATTATCTTAGCCCTTTTTCTTTCTTTAGAAAGAAAGAAAAAGAAACAGCATAAAACAGAAAACCAAAACCAGCAGCTACCAGAGGAGCCAACACCCAAGAACATGGAATCCAGAAGCAGCAATCCAAACAGGAAGCCTCCCATGTTGCAATCTGAACTTTTAGCTCCGTAATACTTTGCTCCAGTTAGCACTTTCATTTTTGAAGCTGGCGTGACTGCAACATAGCATGAATGACAGCAGCAGGCTCAATTCGATTCATGACACTTCATTTCAAATTTATTTACGGTGATCTGTGCAAGTGATTTGGCATCTTGGTGCCCAGATATGTCTTGATGTGGAATCAAATTTACTCCTCTGCTTGGAGTACAGAGATAAGTGATGTTTATATAGTGATGATTTACATCACCTTCTTGGCAACCAGAAAAAGTTCTATAGCTTTGTTGATCATTTTCTAGTTGTTATGGGAAAAGATAGATGCTCAACCTTTGGCAGTGACAAAGTGAAGATGAGCATGTTCACTCATATCCACTTCTAGCAAGAAGCAAACCACATTATGTCACCCCTGTGTTGCTATCACCAAGAAAAAAAAAAGACCAAAATAATAAAAATTTCTGGACGTTTAAAATCACTGCTTTTATAGTAATATTTTCTGCTTCAGGAGCAGCAAAAATAATTTTGGAGAAAGAGTATGATAGGCAGAGTGGAATTAATTATATTCCAAGAGGACAGAAGAGGAAAACAATGCTTATCCTGGGCTACTCTCCTCTTGTAAGGTTAGAAAAAAGAAGAGAGCAGGAAAGAGAAGGAGAAGGTGTTAACTAATCAGATGGGAAACTTTGGTAGCTCCTTAAAACTCTTGCAGCTTTTATTTTGTAGTTTTATTCTGTAGCTGAAGTGAGTTTGTGAGTCATAAGGACATGAATACAACATTTTGGAGGGATATTTTAATATGTCTTTTATATATGTATATATCATAGAATCATAGAATCATAGAATGGTTTAGGTTGGAAGGGACCTCAAGGATCATCCAGCTCCAACCCCCTGCTATAGGCAGGGACACCTCCCACTAGAGCAGGCTGCTCAAGGTCTCATCCAGCCTGGCTTTAAACACTTCCAGGGAGGAAGCATCCACAACCTCCCTGGGCAACCCGTTCCAGTGTCTCACCACCCTCACTGTAAAGAACTTCCTCCTAACATCCAGTCTAAATCTCCCCTCTTCCAGTTTAAACCCATTCCCCCTCATCCTGACATTACTAGACCTTGTAAATAGTCCCTCCCCAGCCTTCCTGTAGGCTCCCTTCAGATACTGGAAAGNATAGAATGGTTTAGGTTGGAAGGGACTTCCAGCTCCCTGCCGTAGGCAGGAACGTTTCTCTCTAGAACAGGTTGTTCAAGGTCTCATCCAACCTGGCCTTGAGCACCTACAGGGAGGGAACATCCACAACCTCCCTGGGCTATTTGTGCCTGTGTCTCACCACCTTCACTGCAAAGAACCTTTTCCTAACATCTAGTTTATATCTCCCCTCTTCCAGTTTAAACACATTACCCCTCATCTTGTCATTACAGGACCTTGTAAATAGTCCCTCCTCAGCCTTCCTATAAGCTCCATTCAGATACTAGAAGACTACTACAAGGTCTCCTCTAAGGCTTCTCTTCTCCAGGCTGGAGTCCCAACTCTCATAGCCATTGTTTTATATATGTGTGTATATATACACACACACACACATATATATATTCCCAGCTTTTAATTAGAACTCTTTTTTTTTGTGTGATAAATAAGTTAATCCAGACAGTTTGCAAGTTAATCCAGACAGTTTGCATTACATTTCAGTTGGAACAATCAGAGAAAACAATACCCTTTCTTATTAGGAATTAATTTACACATCCTGCTTGAACTTCCTTTGTGTAAAATGCCATCAAGACAGCCGTGTCAGTTATTGCAATCTTCTTTTATTTTCTGAACCTCATTCTTACCAAGCACTTTAGTAGACTTCGACAGGTATGGTGTAAGAAAAGTTGTGCTTACAAAAGCCATTCTTCTTCCTACATGAAGGAAAGGCTTTTGACATAAATTGGCACTTGAAAGTCAAAGCAGTCTCTATTAGGAATATTGTTTTTCTGAATAGTTTTCCAGTGGATCTACTAGTGTTTACAAGGAACCTACTACTTTACTGTTTGCATATTGCATAGAGCTTCCACATTAGCTCTAAGCTCCTATTTTAGCTAGCTGGCTAATTTTTCTGAACTATCCTCAGAAGCAGCCTTATTCTGTCTATTGATGGATATTGTGTTTGGCAGTCCTGGAAGCCTAACGTCTCCCTGAAATTCTCTGTATTCATATCTCTCTCAGAACCACATGCAGGGAAGATTGTGCAAAACAGCTTGTTCTAGGTCATGTCATATCTCTTTCCAGTTTTGTGACAGCTTAGATAAACTGAAGGACAAGTGCATCTGCTTAAAACCAGGGTTGTAGAGACTTCTGTTGTGATTTCTCTCTGACACCAAATTGTATCAGACTGCACTCTGAGATTTTCTGACTGTGTGTACTGGGCCTGTTGATGCAAGTTACTGCTTTCTGTGCTAAGGATACCACCGTGAATGTGTCTCTGAATCGGATCTTGGCACTCCACATCTCACTCAACTGTAATCAAACCACTCTCTGAAGGTATCCATCTCTTTTCACTGATTACAGAGTGAGGATAGAAGACTAGCTTTTAGGAAAGCTATAATTAGGTGAGCCCTAGCCTTTCTGCCTAAGTGGATTCATTGGTCACAGTAGGAGCCTCCATGAGATAATCCGCAGCTTTCTGTGAAAAGGGTATCAGAATGAGGCAGTTTGATGAGAAATACAACTGCATGTCTACAAGTGACCTAGTTTGGCTAGCAGTCATGGAACTTCTTTAATCAGTATTATGTCGCTTTTCTATAACTTGTCTCTCTCATGAGTGGAAACAGGGACTTGAAACACTGGAGCAGCAGGTGCCACGTCACACTTTAACAGTTCAGGAAGATGTGGTTCCATATGCAACTCATGGAAAAAAAATACTTTGTTTTGTTTCTGTTTTTGTTTTTAATGTTTGAAGTATTTGAGTAGACTTCTATTTACATTAAACACAGAGACAAGTGGGAGAGAGAGAGGCTTATGTTGTCACAGCGCAGTAACAATTGTCAGAACGTAAAGCTCTGCAGAGTGGAAAACATCTTTTTTTCTTCTTTTTTTTTTTTTTCTTTTTTAATAAGCCAGCTCCTCTGAAAACCTGGTGGTAAATTTAGCAAGCATATGCACTGCCTTATTTCAAAGCTCCTGTGTGCCTGAAATGAAATCATAATATTGCGTAACTTCCATTTTTGCGGTTAAGTGAAGATAACCCTTGTATTTCTGGTATTAAAAGCTGAGTTATTGACACAAACAAGGAATGCTTTCAAGGATAACTACAGGAACAGCAGGTGACTTTGCCAGGTTTATACAAATATAACTAGTCCTAAATGAAATCAGTTAAATACAGTGAACCAGCGAGTGTGGTGCAGCATAATTCTCCATGAATCCTTAGGTCACTGTTGGTTTACGCTGGCCAAAGGTCTGATCCCTTCTGCTTTTGCTTTTTGTCTTCTTTTTTTTTTCCCATGGCTGTTTTCCTTTTTATAATTCCTCATTATCTAACTAATATAATTTGCTGATGCCATGAACTGTCCTCAGGTGAACAAGAAGTGTGTGCCCTTCTCAATGCACTTTTAAACTTTGCAATAGCCCAGGCAATTATCAGCTTCAAACTAGCACACATGTCGTGTGAAACTCTGATTTAAATCAAGACATAAGCACTGTGCGTGGTTCATGATGGCTTTTTGAGCAAGGGTTAATTTTGTCCTTTAGCATACTTCACAGAATCACAGAACCACAGAAACATTCAGGTTGGAAAAGACCTTCAGGATCACCATGTCCAACCGATATTCCTACTCTACAAGATTCACCCCTAAACCATATGCCCAAACACTACATTCAAACGACTTTTAAATACACCCAGGATTGGTGCCTCCACCACCTCCCTGGGCAGCCCATTCCAACGCCTGACCACTCTTGTTGCCAAAAATGCTTTCCTAATACCTAGTCTAAACCTTCCCAATTGCAGCTTGAGGCCATTCCCTCTTCTATCACTAATCACCTCTGAGAAGAGACTGGCACCAAACTCTCCACAATGCCTTGTCAGTAGCTATAGACAGTGATGAGGACTCTCCTCAGCCTCTTCTTTTTCGAACTGAACAGCCCCAGCTCCTTCAGTTGCTAAGTCATTGTACTTTATATCATTTGCAATATTTGATGTAATTGGGATGTAATTACCCAGCTGTTGTTTTGATCTAGTACTGTGTTAAGTTCTGGCACACCTCGAGTACTGTGTTCAGTTCTGGGCCCCCCAGTTTAGAAAGGACATTGAAATCCTTGAACGAGAAGGGCAACGAGGCTGGTGAGAGGCCTCGAGCACAAGCCCTACGAGGAGAGGCTGAGGGAGCTGGGGTTGTTTAGCCTGGAGAAGAGGAGGCTCAGGGGAGACCTTATTGCTGTCTACAACTACCTGAGGGGTGGTTGTGGCCAGAGGGAGGTTGCTCTCTTCTCTCAGGTGGCCAGTGCCAGAACAAGAGGACACAGCCTCAGGCTGCACCAGGGGAAAGTATAGGCTGGATGTTAGGAGGAAGTTCTTCACTGAGAGAGTCATTGGCCACTGGAATGGGCTGCCCAGGGAGGTGGTGGAGTTGCCGTCCCTGGAGCTGTTCAAGGCAGGATTGGACGTGGCACTTGGTGCCATGGTCTAGCCTTGAGCTCTGTGGTGAAGGGTTGGACTTGATGATCTGTGAGGTCTCTTCCAACCCTGATGATACTATGATGCTATGATGATACTATGAAAGAGTGATATTGTCACAGGGTGAAATCTTAAGCAACCAGTCAGACTGCTGCACTCATCCAAACCTCCTTGCAAGGCAGCTCTTTGCCCTCTGCTATTATCTCATAGAGTGATATTGTACTGACACCACAAGTTACTGAGTAAGTGCAATTGTGGTTTCCAATATGTCTATCATGTAGTTACCACACACTTAACACAAAGTAGTGCATTTTACTTTGTGGTAATCCAGCAAGCAAAGCACACTGCCAGGCTGTGCAGAAAACCAGTATCGCAATTGGAGGCAGAGAAAGTCTGGTGGCTTCTGACAGAATAAGCCAATCTAATAAGAGTTGTTCTTTTTTATTGCATCTTAAAATGACTACCTGCACTTTAACCTTCTAGCAGCTGCAGACATGGACAAAGCTCCCACATACCAAACTCATTGTACCTAACATATTGGTGTTCCACAGGTTTCTAAGAAAGATTGTACAAAGCTAGTTAATTCACAAATAGAAAGAACAGTAATCCAGCATTCAGCACTTCGTGGACAGGAAAGAAATCAACCACCAACAACAAATAAATCCACATCTGTCCTTGTGTGCTTGTTCTAACCTCATTGTTTTAGTGGGCAGGCAGAGTAAACACAAAATGAAAGTTGTAGGTATGTGTATTTTAATTTAGAACATAATATTTCTGAAGATGTGTTTTAAGCATAGTGTATGAAGTTCTTTAGCATAATAGATCTGAGANATGGGCTGCCCAGGGAGGTGGTGGAGTCTCTGTCCCTGGAGGTGTTCAGGAAAAGACTGGATGAGGCACTTAGTGCCATGGTCTGGTTGACTGGCTAGGGCTGGGTGCTAGGTTGGACTGGATGATCTCGGAGGTCTTTTCCAACCTAGTTGATTCTATTCTATTCTATGGAAACTTCCTGGAGGTGAGGAACCAAATGAGAGGCATCATCTGTACTTCTCACCAGGCCATGATGATGCAGCCTCTTTTACATAGCCCAGTGTATTCAGTGATCCAGTTTGCTCTAAGTTTACTACGTGTTTGAGTTGTAGTGTTTCTCTCTAAAAAGAATTTGAAGCAGCTGATCTAGTGAGAACTTAAATATTTTCCTTCAACTAGAAACTGTAAATATTTTTAATTTTAAAACGCGGAAGTAGCAATCTTCTCTAAATATCCATCTCAAATGGACAAAGAACTACTGAAGAGAGTCCAGTGCAGGTGCACTAAGATGATTAGGGGGCTGGAGTTCTGGGTCTCTTTAGCTTGCAGAAGAAGAGACTGAGGGCAGGGATCTTATTAACGCTTACAAACATCTAAGGAGTATGTGTCAGGAAGATGGGGGCAGATTCTTAGTGGTAATGCACATAAATTTGAACATAGGAAGTCCCATCTAAACATGAGAAAGAACATCTTTACTTTGAGGGTAGCAGATCAGTGGAATAGGTTCCCTAGAGAGGTGGTGGAATCTCTGTCTCTGTAGACTTTCAAGGTCCTCCTGGATGAGTTCCTTTGTGATCTTCTTCAGGTGATCCTGGTCTGGCAGGCGGATTGGACTTAATGATCTTCAGAGTTCCCTTCCAACCCCTGCTATTCTGTTATCCTGTGATCAAGAAGAAGTTTCCTGGGCCAAATATTGATTTTTGTCTAGCTTGACCTGTTTGGCCTATGGTGAATGTTAGTTCACATCCCAGGAAGCTTGCTGGGTTTCATGGGAACATATGAGGACCGATTTGAGCTCTTTCCATGCAGCTCATTCGGCTTCATGGACGATTCTGTCAGTTGTCTGGTTTCAGTGACTTCATCGATGGCTATAAACATCACATCAGGGCTTTGATATGAGGATTATCAGCTGTCATTTCATCTTCTAACCACAGTAACAAAATTACTTTAGTTAACATCACTGTAACTTTTTTTTTACAAATACATGGCACCCAATTCTGACTATAGACAGTGAAGCCAAGAGGATTTTGTCTCTGTATCAGAGAATAGATTTAGATCCACTGTGTAAAAGTGAACTGATAGCTTCAGTTATTAAACGTAAGTACTTGGTCAGACTTTAGTAAGTAGGCCATTAAAGTTCTGAGATTCCTTTTATTTTGGTTACCGAAGGCTGTTTCCAAAAGCCAGTGTCTGAATCTTGTTAAAGCAGGATTTTTCCATCATTTTCCATTAAAGAAAAAAAGTCTGGATTGGGCAGTGTTACCATCACACTCAGTCTTCTGCCAAAGCCTCCACTTGGACTGCACAGCTGCCTTTATGACATTTGAAAAGCAAGTTCTTCCCTGGTATATCTGAAATCTCTCCCTTTTCAAGTGAAGCTCCTATTTCTTTTGGAAAACTAGCAAGAGAACTTTTAAATGCAAAACTCTAGGACCAGCTTAAAAATAAACCTGCTTGCATCCTTAAATGTGGTTTAGTGGGATATAAGAGTACAAAGTCAACCATCAAAATTACCACCTCCTCTGCCAGCTGCCCCTCTCAAATCACAATGCCACCTTCATCTGGCTGACATCTGGGCAAGATGGCAGAGGATGATGAGGAGAAGCCTGGCAAGATGGACATCCTATGGACACCTCCTGCTTGCAGTAATAATGTCTGACACAGAAGACAGTCACCACTGAAAATTTTGCAACACATAGTGCCTGGAGAAGTAGGTGCTCATCATCTGCTCCTCCTCTGTGCCACAGCACAAAGCAAGATAAGGAAAGAGGTTGGTCTGATCTGGCCTTCAGCCAGAGGGTGTTCGCTGGCCCTTCTCCCACCCTGAGATCAGTGTTTTGGCCCTTGCTTTGCTGGCCAGGCTGCAAGATGGCTCTTCCCATCCCACAGGTTTGGGCCATGGAGGTAAAAAGTGGAGACGATGTGAGGAGGCACAGGATTGTGACAAGACCTGCATCTGTTCTCTGTTCTAGCACCAGTCTCCCTCTTTTAGGAGACTTGTGCTGAGGGACCAGTCATCTTCAAATGCAGTCAGCCCCAAAAATATGAAAATTAAACCAGACACCCACAATGTTAAGAAGCAGCAAAAGAGAAAGTTGTGAGGTGAAACAAACTAACATTGCATAAGAGCAGCAACCGGAATCACCGAGCTCTGCTTTGTTGTTTCCCAAAGAGGCTTTAAACAAATGCATGTTTAGCAAACATCCGATCATAAATGTTAGAGGAGCCTCCCCGGACTGAAATGTTACCACTGAAGTAGATATTTCTGTTTAGACTGAGTTTCAGCAATATGACATCTTATCTAAGGGAAATCCCAGACACTTTCACAATAGATCATGTCTCCTTTTTCCATTCACCTGTTGCTGTGAGACAAATGCTATTTCCATCTTCCAACATGTTGATCAGTGTCATTTCCTGTGGCCAGCATCTCCCTAACAGCGGCAGATGTACCTGCCTTCCACACTGTTATGAATGGGGGCTAGTTGAAATCTGAGTTTGGGGTGAAATGCAATGAGGCCGATTCAAAAGTTATTAAATAGTTTATTAATATATACAAAGATAATTCCCCCCAAACTTATTTACAACTATCCACACAAATTCTTGGATGTGGTTAGCAGAACTATTTTGCAGGATGTCTCTATACAGTGGAATTTGGAAAGGTTTCAGAAATGTCTTTGGTAGAGAGTCTTGAGGCTTAATTCACCGCTTGTGAGGTTAACCAAATTCTTTAGCAACTTGAATAAAGAATTCAGAATACTCACTAGAGCTCAGTCTTAATGTCTGTGTTCTAAAACCTATGCAGGACAATATTCAGTAGAAGTCCTTTGGTGAATCCCAGGTGGGCTGCGATGTGGCTTGGCTGCTGGCACGGCAGGCTGAGGTGGTGGGCGAGCGGGGAACGAACAAGCACGCAAGCACCTTATTCACCTCCTTACCCCTTTTATAGGACAATGGCCAAGGCTAATGGTCTTTTTGGCCACAGTATCACCCAATCACCTTTGGCAATCACCTAAACATACCCAAAAAAGGAAGAACCCATAGGCTGTTCTCCTCCAAAAATGGGGGGCACGTACATCTTGCACGTGACAGGGGCATGGGTCTTATGAAAGCCCTTTCATGCGACCAGACTGAACCAGACTAGGTTGTCTGGGTTCCTTTTGTCCTGTTTTCCTGCCTCTGGCTGCAATGCAGGCAGGCAGGTAAACATGTTTGGACAAGACAGGACATGCTCAAGCCCATTTTGTGACCTTTGGGACTCTCCACCACACACCCCATTAGCTGCCTGTGTTTCTATATGCAGATGACAGAAATTTGCCTGAACTGTCGATGTCTTGTGACTGTGTGTGGCAGAGAAGTATCTGTGCTTGCTGTTTTTACTTATCACCTCATTGACCACAGTGTAAGCAAAACCAGCCATGTACTAGCTTCAGAGTTCTCCAGGGGAAAAAAAAAAAAAAAAAAAGGACATTGCAATTCCAAATTTCCAAGAGAACTGAAAAGAAAGTTCAGTTCCATCAGGAAGAACCTTGATTGCAAATGGAATTATTTTTGTTTAGTTTTGTTTTGTTTTTTTCTCCAGAGGTACTTGGTTCACTCAGCTCAATAGAAAGCATATTTTAAAGCTGTTGGATTAGTTTCAGCTGGCATTTTGTTGATAACTTGTAGATCCATGGCACAGCAATGTGCCCTTGTGGCCAAGAAGGCCAATGGGGTGTATTAGGAAGAGTGTGTCCAGCAGATCAAGGGAGGTTCTCCTCCCCCTCTGCTCTGCCCTGGTGAGACCTCATCTTGAATACTGTGTTCAGTTTTGGGCTCCCCAGTTGAAGAGGGACAGGGATCTGCTGGAGAGGGTCCAGTGGAGGGCTATGAGGATGATTAAGGGACTGGAGGGCATGGCTTATGAGGAGAGGCTGAGGGACCTGGGGCTTTTTAGTCTGTAGAAGAGAAGACTTAGAGGGGATTTGATAAACGTTTATATCTGAAGGCTGGCCAGGAGATGGGGGACAGGCTCTGCTCACTTGCTCCCTGTGATAGGACAAGTAGCAATGGGTGTAAGTTGCAGCACAGGAGGTTCTGCCTCAACACAAGGGGGAACTTCTTTACTGTAAGGGTCACAGAGCACTGGAACAGGCTCCCCAGAGAGGTCGTGGAGTCTCCTTCTCTGGAGACTTTCAAGGCCTGTCTGGATGTGTTCCTCTGTGATCTGTGTTAGTATTGTCCTACTCTGGCAGGGGGGTTGGACTCGATGATCTCTTTGGATCCCTTCCAACCCCTAATATCCTATGATCCTGTGACCCTATGATCTCAGCTTGAATGCTCTGTAAAATTTTGAAATATGTTTTCTTAGTGCTGACATGGTCTGAGAAAAAAAAAAAAAGGTTCTCTCTATCTGAAGCACTTCAGGCAATAAAAATAAGAAAATTGTTAAAATGATTCACTCTTATGCCTAAAACATAAGTGCCAATAAATCATACTGTTGTCCCTCCTCATCCACCCTACCAGAAAAAGTTATTAGTGCTGTTGGTCCAAGAGCTTCCATTTGAAGCAACTACATTAGCCAGCTCATGAGCTGAGTTTTTTAGGCCTTTTCCCTGGATTAGGATTTGTTCTCTGTACGTTACAGCAGAAATGGAGGTAGGGTGCTGACAGTGTCCATCGGGCAGTACCCACACAGAGCTGAGCTGCTGCCAGCATGTTCAGCCTTTTTGGGCGCCAGCCTCCAGCTGCAGGCAAAGGCTCGGCAGCATGCTAATGGTATTATCTCTGTGTCATTCACCCTTTCTTTGCACCTGAGTTTGTCTGTAGTGAAGCAGATCTAGCAGCATTACTTCTCTCCTTGATTTCTTCATAAACTCTGCAAGTTGTCAATGATCAGTTACCACCTTTCCATATCTACTTGTGTGCTGTGTTGAGGCCCCTCAGAACCTCCTTATGTCACAGCAGTGTAGTGTTTATGATCAGGCAAAGAGGAAAATGGCTTTAAGAAGTGAAGTTCAGGGTTGTTTCATACTAGTGAAGTGCCATGTTTCTTACTCATAGTTTTCTACAGAAATTTAAATTTCTGGTAAAATTCCAACATTTTTTTTTCCCTTGGTGGATATTTCCCATCCACATTGCAGAGTTTGGTTTGTAATAGGAAAGAAAAATATGTTTATATAGCACATATAGGATCATAGAATGCTTTGAGATGGAAGGGGTCTTTAAAATTCTTCCAGACCAACTCCCTAAAGTGATCAGGGATATCTTTAACTAGACTGGGCTGCTCAGAGCTGCATCCAGCTTGATTTTCAATAGTTTCCAGGGATGGGGCTCCTATCACCCCTCTAGGCTACCTGGTCCTCTGCCTGACCACCCTTACTGTAATTTTTTTTTAACTTGCATCTGGTCTAAATATAATATTTTTTAATTTAAAATCTTTGCCCCTTATCCTATCAGAACAGATCTTGCTAAGACTTTTGTCCCCACCTTTCTTATAAGTCACTTTAATTATTGGAAAGCTATAATAAGGTCTCATTGGAAAGCTATAATAAGGTCTCATTGGAAAGCTATAATAAGGTCTTTCTGGAGCCTTATTTTCTCCAGGCTGAACAATCCCAACTCCCTCAGCCTTCGTTCAGAGAAAAGGTGTTCCAGCCCTTCAGTATTTTTTGTGGCCTTCCTCTGGCCTCCTTCAAAATGTTCACATCTTTCCTGTGGTGAAGATTCCAGTGCTGGCTGCAGTACTCCAGGTGGAGTTTCTCTCTTATTGGTTATTATTGCATTGGCCAAAATATGTGCTAAGAACAGATCTATGAATGCAGATGGAGTCTTTTCTTAAATTTTGCATCTGGAATATTTAGTTGCCCCTCACCTTCCCCCTCCTTTTCTTTCTTTTTGCCCTCCCCATTGTTTCCCTCTTGGTACTAAGATCAGTCTTATAATTCCCTTAACCTTAAATAGTGCTTTCATTTTCTACCAAGGCTTCTGAATGAAGTGTTTTGCCTTTCAAGACTGTGAGATAGAATANCTTGAGTTGAGAAGCCCAGAACTGGACACAGTACTCAAGGTGTGGCCTGACCAGTGTTGAGTACAGGGGAAGAATAACCTCCCTTGTTCTACTGGCCACACTGTTCATGATACAGGCCAGGATGCCATTGGCCCTCTTGGCCACCTGGGCACACTGCTGGCTTATCTTCAGCCTACTATCCACCAGTACCCCCAGGTCCCTTTCTTCCTGGCTGCTCTCCAGCCACTCCACCCAGCAAACTGCTTTGAGAGTTGTGAACACTTAGGATCTTGGAAAAAACTGCTCATTTGAAATGAGGAATTAGAAACCTAACTTAAGGTAGTTTTACTCATTTTTTTTTTGTTCTCCTGCATGACCCAAGCCTTTTAGTGTGCAGAACACATGTCCTGAAAATTATTTTTTATTAATATTGCTCAGTTGTAGCAAAATTTTACTGTCAGGCTGCAAAGAAACCTGTGAGTTTCCTGTGTGAGCCATATGTAAACTTGGCTAGTTAGGAAATATTCACACCTTCAGGGTACAGCATGTGTTGTTAAAAGATCTCTATTAAAATCTTCAGTTTATTAAATTGACAAATGGTAGGAAACTTTCAGACCTCAAAAGCCATGATATCATTTCGTTTTAAAGTAACCCCACCAAAATCTTACATTTCTTAGCGTGCAAGTAATGAAAACTGTACATGTGTCATTGCAAGCAGTACCTCAGGTTTGGACAGTATTAGGTCTGTTTCCTGTGTTTAAATCAGAGCTCTCAAGGCTGCAAAACTAAATGAAGGAGAGCTTGAAACAATCCATGTACAATTGTCAAGAATTAACCTTTATTCATGAGTTTCAGAAGCTATATCCTTTCATGCATTGTAGACAACAAAAAGAAAAACATATTGTTCCTCCCTTGCCCTTGCAGCAGTGACACTTTACACAGCACACATACCTATTTCCTAGATGTTTAAAACAGCTTCTAATTGATACATATCACTAGATAGATGTTTTAGTGCTGCTTATACAGTTGCAATTTTGTTGCTTAGATGATTCCTCTCCTGTTTTAATTCATAAAAATGCTCCTGTACCACCTCCTGTCATAGGGCTCCCATTCTGCTGTGTGTTAGCCCAGATGAAGAGGCTCAGGCTCTTTTCTCCCTCTTCAATCACAAAATCAGTGTCAAGAGCCTTTACTAGTGTCTAGTGGGGAGGAGAGAGGAGGTGCAAGGCAGGCAGGTTGGAGCCAGGCATTTTCCATGCGGTGGTGCGAGAAGTGAGGTGAGTAGAGTAGTTTTCACTAATCTGAGTTAGGCCCTAGGTGGTTTGGTTTTCTTTTTGCACAGCGGCAGGAAAGATAAGTATGTCTAAAAATGGAAGCTGTCATGCTGGTAGGTAAAAGAGTTGTTCTGGTATACTATGAGGAGAGGCTGAGGGAGCTGGAGGTGTTTAGCCTGGAGAATAGGAGGCTCCAGGGTGACCTCATTGCTGTCTACAACTACCTGAAGAGAGGTTGTAGCCAGGTGGGGGTTGGTCTCTTCTCCAAGGCAACCAGCAGTAGAACAAGGGGACACAGTCTCAAGTTGTGCCAAGGGGAGGTATAGGCTGGATGTTAGGAGGAAGTTCTTGCCAGAGAGAGTGATTGGCATTGGAATGGGCTGCCCAGGGAGGTGGTGGAGTCACCGTCCCTGGGGGTGTTCAGGAAAAAACTGGATGAGACAGTGCCATGGTCTAGTTGATTGTCTAGGGCTGGGTGCTAGGTTGGACTGGATGATCTTGGAGGTCTTTTCCAACCTGATTGAGTCTATTCTATTCTATTCTATTCTGATTGAGTCTATTCTATTCTATTCTATTCTATTCACTATGCCTATCTCTAGTATCTATTCACAGGCAGAGGTAGCCATGGCTGGTCTGAAAATATCTTACTCCTTGTGACTATTTGATCCTGTAATTGTCTGTAAAAGCTTGGATAGAGTGTAGATGCTGGGAATATTTTATTGCTCACCAAGGAGCACTTGTGGCTACGTTTTGATAGCCAGGTTTGCGGTTCTGGAAAAGTTTGGAGATTCCAGGAGGCCATCAGTGCAATAATAATGTTGTATCTTTTTAATGAAAAAGAGCAGAATACTAAAGGCAAGTAAAGCAAGTGGAACTTCCACAGGTAATAACTGTCAAACAAAAGAACCTATCTGAAATAAAATGTATATTGTAAAACATGGAGAATCAGCTTTAATTGACTTCCTCCAGCTGAAGACAGCAACCGAAGGTATACAACTCGCATGAGGAAATATAGCAATAAGCATCACAGTTTTTAATTCTAGAAATTGGAAGTCTAATCTGGTTTAGACTATCAGTGTTGTGTATTTTTCTTTCTTCTGGTGCTGCAGGGAGTCCACCTATTCTGAATGAGCAACAGAACTGAATACAGTTGTATTCTGTAATGAGAGACAAGAGATTTTGAAAAGATAAATCTGTTTGGTTTGTAATAGAAAAGAATGTGTTTATATAGTACATGTAGGATTGTAGAATGCTTTGAGCTGGAAGGGATCTTTAAAATTCTGCTAGTTCAACTCTCCTGCAGTGATCAGGGATATCTTTAACCATATCGGGCTGCTCAGAGTCTCATCCAGCTTGATCTTCAGTGGTTTTCAGGGATGGAGGAGGCTCAGGGGTGACCTCATTGCTGTCTACAACTACCTGAAGGGAGGCTGTAGCCAGGTGGGGGTTGGTCTCTTCTCCCAGGCAACCAGCAATAGAACAAGGGGACACAGTCTCAAGTTGTGCCAGGGGAAGCATAGGCTGGATGTCAGGAGGAAGTTCTTCAGAGAGAGAGTGATTGGCATTGGAATGGGCTGCCCAGGGAGGTGGTGGAGTCACCGTCCCTGGGGGTGTTCAAGAGAAGACTGGATGGGTGCTAGGTTGGACTGGATGATCTTGGAGGTCTCTTCCAACCTGGTTGATTCTATTCTATTCTATTCTATTCTATTCTATTCTATCCTATTCTATCACCCCTTTAGGCTACCTGGTCCTATGCCCTAGGCTGCCTGGTCCTGTGCCTGACCACCTTAATTGCGATTTTTTTTCCCCTTGTATCTGGCCCAATATCCTCTTTTTAAATTCAAAATATTTACTCTTTGTCCTATTAGAACAGATTTTGCTAAGACTTTTGCCCTCACTTTTCTTATGAGTCACTTTAATTATTGGAAACCAGTAGTAAGGTCTCTCTGGAGCCTTATTTTCTCCAGGCTGAACAATCCCAGTTGTCTCACAATTCATTGTCTCATCATAGCTGTCAAACTGAATTCTCAGGTCAGGACTTCTGGGAAAAGAAAGAGTCACACTTTTACTGCATTCGACAAATGCAGGAACATGTTTTTAAAACCTGGCTTTAACATTTCAGCACATTATGTACCAGAATAACTGACTTTATTCACAGTATTATGAGCTTTTTTTTTGATGAATGTGCAAAATTCTTCATCTGGATCATCAGGACATTAATAATTAATATATATTGTCATAGAATTAAATGGTAATGAAAATGCAGGAACTAATCTTTGGGGAAGGGGAAGGAATTCAGACTCTCTGACTCTCTGAGGGGTTTTTAGTTGTATTCAAGCTGTCACAGAGTTCCACCTTCAGACTATTTTGCTGAATGTTCTCTACTTGGCTGTAGTCAGTATGTTTTACATGTCTGTTACAGTCTTTTATATTTAATGCTCTTTAAATTGCTTTAAACCATAGTGACAAATCCTTCATTCACACCCAATTTAAGCATCTTGTGCTCTATCCTAATTTGTACACTGCTTTCATCAGTATGGTACTTAAGTGACTCCCAAGTGATCCATCTAATAGCCATCATAAGCACCTGTTCTCTTAAAGAGAAGATATATGTGTAGCACAGTGATCATTTTGTTTTAATTATAGATGATGGATGCCATTTATTGTGAGAAGAAGGTATATTTTTTTCTCATGTATATGACAAAAACAGTTACTCTTCTGATGGAAATGGTTTCTAAAGGGTCCTCATTCCCCCCCCAACTTTAATAGCTGTGAGGTGGACCTTGAAAATTAATGGGGGATAATGCCATGGGCAGCCCTGCACAATCAGTTCCCATTCTGTCGACATTTCAATTCTGTTGATGGTAAATTGACTTTAAATCAGTCACTATGCTCTAGTGAACCCTGAGAGAGAGACAGGGAAAGTATATTGGTCAGACTCAGCGTCACGGTGTTATAGATGTACCATTCTTGACTCCTAAAATGTATTTGTATTGTAATACTTTCACACTGATCTGTTGAAGCTAGTGATCTGTGACTAAGCAAAGTCAGGCATTATCAGGGATGTTACGCTACGCATTATAGCTCTGGGGCCCTCAACACATGAAGGACGTGGACCTGATGAAGCAGCTCCAGAGGAGAGATCACCTCTTCTACAAACACAAGTTGAGAGAGTTGGTGTTGGTGAGCTCAGAGAAGAGAAGGCTCTGGGGAGACCATATAGTGGCCTTCTAGTGACTGAAGGGGGCTTACAAGAAAACTGGGAAGGGACTGTTTACAAAGGCATGTAGCAATATGTCAAGAGACAGTGGCTTTAAACTAGAGAAGGGTAGATTTAGACTGAACTTTAGGAAGTTCGTTACTACCAAGGTGGAGGAACACTGGAACAGGTTGTCCAGGAAGGTAGTGAAGATTCCACACCTGGAGACATTCAAGATCAGGTTGATGGGACTCTGATCTAGTTGAGGGTTTGCAGAGGGGTTGGACTACATGACCTCCAGAGGACCATTCCAACCCAATGCATAATTCTATGATTCTGTGTAATGGCTATTGCTAGTCATTGAGAAATAAGTGAGTATTTATCAGGCAAACAGAGGCTAAAGCACTCAGGTTGTTATGTGATCATTACTATAGCAGTCATAAAATTCAGACTGTGAATCCCAGAGTAGTGATCGTACAAAGATAGATTAAAATGTTCAGTGAATGTAGACTTGTGCTACTTTGAGGCAAACTGGAATATTTTAATGAGCTAAACTAGATTATAGGCTGTAAAAAGAAAATAATTATGATGTCTACTTCACTCAGGCTTGCTGAGATGTATAAAAACAAGAACACAAATATAGGTAAGACTCTGTGTGTGTGTGTCTGCTGGTGCCTGTGCTTTTCTCCCTGGGCATTTGCTGTGTAACACAACTATTTCTGCTTCTAAACCCCCTTGCTGATCCTCCAAACATAAGGCAAACTCTGGGATAATGTAGAGGGCTGGAAAGAAAGTGGAAGGGTGGTTGGGAGCCCCTCTGATTTCTGGGAGGGGTGTTGTGTTTCTCTATAACTTTGAACTAGTATATTTCTGTATCTAGCTGTAAATATTGTGAATATCTGCCTGTATATTGTGCTAAGCTGTAACTATAAAGCTTCATTCCTTAGCTTCCAGCCGGCTGAGTTTAGTCTGGGTTATTTCATAAGAGGAGGGGGTGGGTAACTCCCAAACTATCTCAAGACTTGTTCTCAAAAATGATACACGTCTGCTCCAAATCTATTTGAAAATTCACATTCCTTTTTTCCAAGCACTACAGGCCCAAACACTCCATTCAATAGTAACTGAGATCTGAATGTCCACCTCACTGGCAAGTTCCATTTTATTGTTATTCCTGAGTAGCAAGAACTGAAGCAAAAAATACATAATGTGTGTTCTTTACTGGTACAAGCTTCCTGTTTTATTACTGTTCTGTCTCTGTCTTTGCCTAGGACAGACCTCAGCATGATGCTGCACTGTATCGTGTGCAATTCACAGCCTGCTCCACAGCCTGCTCAGAAAGGTAGTGACAAGGGCTGACTCTTTGTAGGAGGACAGCTCTCTGGGTCTTGAGACGGAAAGTATCAACTTACATTTTTTACACGAGTGCAAATTTTGGCACTTTTCATGTAGCACTTTAGCAAACATAGCACACTTGGACTAGTTATGAAGACTGAAAGGAATGTGTCCCCTTCCACAGTAGGCTCTAAAGCTTCTAGATGAGCTCCCTGCTTTTCTCTCTGCAGGCGTGTATCATATCATAGTGTCATCAGGGTTGGTATATACTTCTTTATGCTTCAAAGAATCTATCCCCCGGGTTTTGTCCCTATTCCAGCCCTTCTAATACAGTTGTGTGAATCAAGGGCAGGAGGTAGCTGAACGTTAGGGAAAACAGAAGAAAATGTTGGTTGTTTTTTTTTTTTTTCTATTACAAAATGGAATGTGCTGAAAGTTTCCAGCTTTATGAGGATACTCGTTCCTCTTGCGACTAGGGCAGCTGCTGCAAAAAGATCTTTGTCCCACCTGTCAGAATGTCTGACAGCGCAGGGGAGATGCACCATGGAGTCACTGGCACCTGAGAAAAGCAGCTGTTCTTGTGAAACAGCAGCTCTTGCAAAACAGCCAAAGCACTTTTGTCCACGGCACCTTGTGACTCTGCCGTTACCTCCTCAGCTTTGCACTCCCTCCCTTGATACATACTCGAGCAGATTTTAAAGAACTGGGTAATCTTAAATCTTGCTGCTCAATCCCACCACGAGCAACTAGAAAAGTGCTTTCAAAATGCCCAGCCAGGTCATTTCACCCTTACGGGACAAACAAGTAGTTGAAAGGAAACTGAGAGAACAAATGCAGGTGTTTTTGAAGTATTAAGCCTGTCTGTGGGCTGCCCAGGGAGGTGGTGGAGTCGCCGTCCCTGGAGCTGTTCACGGCAGGGTTGGACGTGGCACTTGGTGCCATGGTCTAGCCTTGAGCTCTATGGTAATGGGTTTGACTTGATGATCTATGAGGTCTCTTCCGACCTTGGTGATACTGTGATACTGTGATACTGCGGACAGTGGAGGAACTGATGGATTTACAAGAAAGGAATAATATGAGTATTATTGATTCCTGAGACTGGAGAAAAAAGTGAATTACCAAGGGGTGGTCACATGTGTTGCCAAGGCACTTCTGGTGTGGTAACAATTTCCACTTCCTGCTTTCTCAGATGAAAGCAATGGCAGTCGAGCAGCTGCTCCAGGCCCCAGCAGGAGATTGTACAACAGGACTGATAAATTCACTTTCCTCCACTCTGCTGTTGTAGCTTCCTTTTCAACAAATGTACATCGTGATTTTGAGTCTAAGACATTTTTCAATACAGCATGCATTTCATGGGCTTTAGGGAAATCTCAAAGGATACCTACAGAACCTGTCTCCTTTCATGAGACTCTGTAATGTGTTGCACTACACTACGCTTAGCCATTCAGTATTTGGCATTTTGTCTACTGGTTCCACCGCATGATAGATTTTAATACAGCATCAGTTTTTTATGCATGGAAAGTTTAATAATGTGATGCAGATCTTTCTTTTCCTGACATGTCTTTTGTGTCTATTCTCTCTGTCCCATGCACTTTAGGTCATCAGGTAAGATTCATCCTAAGACAGGGTTCACTGCTTCAGGACTTGCGTGTTCCACCTTCACAGTCTAAACACTAAAATCAATACATTCTTACTTTTTAAAGTGATATTTTAGAAGTACATTTGTAACAATACCTCCTAAGATTATAAGCACAACAGTTTTATTTAGGATGTAACATAGACATTTTATGAGAAGAGAGTTAATACAGTTTCCTTGAATGCAAAAGAAAACCATAACATGTCTCGTGTTCATAAATACCACTTTTTTTTAGGTTCTCATTCCATTTTGTTATTTTATTGTCCATTTTTAAAATGTTATTCTCAAAGCTACAGCTACTCAAAGTCCTTTCACAGTGATTAACTGTGGCACCAAAAGCACAGTTTCCTCCTTTTCCTCATCTGTTGTTCTCTGCCTGAAACTTTGACTCCTTGCAGCCATTACTGGATGTCTTGCTGGCACACATCACTGACTAGTATGGAACAGGTAAAATTCTGCTTTCTTCTACCACCTTGTCTAGCCTTGATTTTACCTTTAATTTCCCCTAGTAGTTAGCAACGCTGACACACCACCTTCTGATCTGAGTGACTTGACAGCTGGTCTGGATTTGTTTTGGTCTATACAAACTCTGCTGCAGTTTGAACAATTCCTGTTCCCCTTGTTCTTTGTCAAAAAAGGCAATTTCTGAGTGGTGTCAGCTTAGGGAAAAGCAAAGAAGAGTCAGAGCGGCATCCCTGCACGGAAAGAGACAAGTGACAGGGCTCCTCAGTGTGTCCCCTCTTACTTCCCACTGGTGCTGTGAGGGGACATATTCCCATTTTGTTTTCCTGCTGTTTCTGCCTCTTTCTCCTCATCCCATCTTACAAAAGCCTCCCCCGGTAGATGCATCTCAGGCCATATTGTTCCCAGGTGAGACAACAAGGCTGGATGCAGCAGCAGCACAGTGGCAAGCTGCACTTTCTGTGTTAGTTGCATAGCCCTGACCTGAAGCTTTCCCTTCTTATCTCTTCTCATGGTCATTATGTATTGCCACACTGTTTTGGCCCTTTTGATTTATCCGTCTGTCTTGATTTCTGTGTGCCAGCTGTTGTGTTTATGAATTATAGGTGATTTGCCATGTACTATGTAGCCCTTGATTATTTCCTCTCCCACATATTCCTCTGTTTTCAGTCATACATTCAAGTGAAAATCTGGAGTAAGTCTGTTACAGTGTAAGGTCTGTGGTAATTTATAGCAGAATCTAAAATCACTTCTCTCTTTGTGGGTCCTGGCTGCACCCCAGTAATCTATTAAATGCACTGGATAACCGAGTAATCTGTTTGGCTGTCTCATATTTGTGTTTCAATATTTTAAGCCCGTATGGTTTTGTTTTCCCCGAGTTACACGTGTGTTGGTTTGTTTGTCTAGCTCTGTTTCTGCCATACTCACTCTTTTCCTAACACTGGAAGCCTTTCTATGTCCTCCAGCCCACCTAATTGTATCCACTATTAGCTATAGTAACTCTCCTTTCTTTGTCTACCTGCACTCTTCAGGGGACATGGAAAAGTTCTGCCCAGCTAGGAAGGTCCATGTGAGCCTGCAGTCCTGGTGTGGAATACACAAACACAAGACCTGGTGTCTCTCTCAAATGTTAGTCTCTCTCTGGTGCCGTGCTCCCATGGCCTTGGGTCTCAGCAGCGTAGGTGTTCAGCAGATAGAGGGCCAAGCTGGGAGCTGATCTGGGATATCCAGCAGAAATGATCACTTTATTATTCATATGCCTCCCTGCCTCCTCTGTGGCTCTAATGGAAATATTTTCCTGGAATGCACTCTGAAAAAAAATGTTAGGAGGTAGCCAAGCATAGTCTGGGGAACAGCAGGGAAATGCTATTGGGCTTTTCTTGTTTTTTTTTTTTTTTTTTTCCCCTGAGGAACTCCTATGTCTTTGAGGCAACCTTTGTGGAACTCACTCAGAAACAGCAAAGTAAGGCTTCAACTCAGGATGTCTTTGGTGCAAAGATAAGAATCTAGGAATGGAAGCCCATATCTATTTAGATAAAATAAGAAGACGAATTCGTTAGTTGCTGTCAAGTCACTTGGTTTGTAGCCAGGAGGTTGTCCTACCAGCTCACTGTGGAAGTTTCCCCTTTAAACTCTAACTTTACGTAGCATGTCTTACATTAAAAAAAATACCGGAGTAAAGATTTGCTTTCCATAGGAATGTGACTGTTTAAACTTTTTGTTTGTTTGTTTTTATCAAACATTTGGACCAGTAGAGAGGCAATATGGATAGAATGGGGAGACAGCAAAGGCAGAATCAACAAAAAAGGCAACAAATAGTAGGTGGAATCATATCACTAAAACATGCTGATACAGAGAATTAACTTCTCTCCTACAAAGAATAAAACATGTTCTGGTAAACACTTCCATCATCCACTGAATGATACTGTTGTGGGTCTCAAAGGCTACCTTTGAGGCAGAATGGGTTTCCTAGATTTAGAATAGAATAGAATAGAATCAACCAGGCTGGAAGAGACCTCCAAGATCATCCAGTCCAACTTAGCACCCAGCCCTATCCAGTCAATTAGACCATGGCACTAAGTGCCCCATCCAGTCTTCCCTTGAACACTCCCAGGGCTGGTGACTCCACCACCTCCCTGGGCAGCCCATTCCAATGCCAATCACTCTCTCTGGCAAGAACTTCCTCCTAACATCCAGCCTATACCTCCCATGGTACAACTTGAGGCTGTGTCCCCTTGTTGCTGGTTGCCTGGGAGAAGAGACCAACCCCCACCTGGCTACAACCTCCCTGTAGGCAGCAGTGAGGTCACCCCTGAGCCTCCTTTTCTCCAGGCTGCACAAACCCAGCTCCCTCAGCCTCTCCTCATAGGGTTTGTGTTCCAGGCCCCTCACCAGCTTTGTTGCCCTTCTCTGGACATGTTCCAGTATCTCAACATCTCTCTTGAATTAAAGAGCCCAGAACTGGGCACAGTACTCAAGGTGTGGCCTGACCAGTGCTGAGTACAGGGGAAGAATAACCTCCCTTGTCCTACTGGCCACACTGTTCCTGATACAGGCCAGGATGCCATTGGCTCTCTTGGCCACCTGGGCACACTGCTGGCTCATCTTCAGCCTACTATCCACCAGTACCCCCAGGTCCCTTTCCTCCTGGCTGCTCTCCAGCCACTCTGTCAGGCTTTCTTGTTGAACCATTCAGCCCTGGCAAACAGAATAAACTCTCTAGAGAAGAAAGCATAATCTCCAAGGTTATGTAAAAGCAATAAATTTAGAACCTTACAATGGCATGTTTATTTTTTTATTTTTTTTTACAAAAGAGAACTTAACTGACAAGTTTGTGACCTCAGTTGTTCTCTGACTCTTCAGTTAAGGAATTATTTCTGAAATGTGATGGTGTTACAGGCTTCCTGCTATTTATATTGCTTATGTAAAGCGAGCCATTATTTTCTGAACTTATACTTGTAAGGTTTAATGTTATTTAAAATATGACTCCTTGCAAAACCTCTGCAAGGTTTTCTGGTAGGAATGTCAGTTTAGAAAGATGTGGTGGGTAGAACCTAGGGCAGATGTCCAGTTCTGGGCTCCTCAATTCAAGAGAGATGTTGAGGTGCTGGTATGTGTCCAGAGAAGGGCAACAAGGCTGGTGAAGGGCCTGGAACACAAACCCTATGAGGAGAGGCTGAGTGAGCTGGGGTTGGTTTTCTTTTTGCACAGTGGCAGTTAAGATAAGTGTGTCTAAAAATGGAAGCTTCCATGCTGGTAGGTAAAAGAGTTGTTCTGGTATACTATGAGGAGAGGCTGAGGGATCTGGGGGTGTTTAACCTGGAGAAGAGGAGGCTCAGGGGTGACCTCATTGATGTCTACAACTACCTGAAGGGAGGTTGTAGCCAGGTGGGGGTTGGTCTCTTCTCCCAGACAACCAGCAACAGAACAAGGGGACAAAGTCTCAAGTTGTGCCGGGGGAAGTATAGGCTGGATGTTAGGAGGAAGTTCTTCCCAGAGAGAGTGATTGGCATTGGAATGGGCTGCCCAGGGAGGTGGTGGAGTCACCGTCCCTGGGGGTGTTCAGGAAAAGCCTGGATGAGGCACTCAGTGTCATGGTCTAGTTGACTGGCTAGGGCTGGTTGCTAGGTTGGACTGGATGATCTTGGAGGTCTCTTCCAACTTGGTTGCTTTTATTCTACTCTATAAGTTAGGCTATTCAAGATTCTCAAAGAAGGGGAGAACACTTTGAGGGGAAAGTCATTACCCAAGGAATGCAATGACAAAACAGCATGCTCCTCCAAAGCAGTACTGGACATTTCACTGAATCCTAAAAATATTGGCTTCTGTTCATCAAGAACTCTCAAGCAGCTAAGTGATCCATCTGCATTCAAGTGCCTAGCAGAACAAGAGCTTTCTTAATATTACATTAGGTTTTGTAAATCTAGGCAGTAAAACTCCATGGCGTTTATTAAAAGAAAAAAAAATAAAATAAAAGGGGAAAAAAAAGATAACTTATTTTTATTTGGATACAGAATTGTATTCCTCCATAAGTAATGGAATGATTGGGGATTTTACCACTGTGCCATTATTATGTTGCTTCAGAGAAAGAAACTGTTTGGATGCGTAGTTTTAACACGGTCTCCTCTCATAAATGTTCTGGAGGCTATTTGATTCTGAAAATTAGCACTTTTTACCTTGAATGCATCTTTCAAAAGCTGATTTTGCCACTACTCATAGTAAATGTTCATGCAGTAGCAAAATCACAAGACAAAAACATCGTGAATTTGAATAATTCTTGTTTTAGTGTGAGCAATACTTGCTCCTGGAAACACTTGAGTTGCAGCACAACAGAGGTTGGGGGGGGGGTTGTTTATTTGTTTTGTTATTTCCTTTGTTTGTTTGGGTTTTTTGGGTCAATTACTCCAGATTTATAAGGCAAGATTTTATAATAGTTTAGTTAGAGGAGTTCACTAAATAATTATGGACAATGACATCTCCATTTAATGTGAAGTCTAAGGAAATGAGTCAGAGAATCACAGAATGTTAGGTGTAGGAAGGGACATTGAAAGATCGTCTAGTCCAACCCCCACTGCCAGAGTAGGATCACTTAGAGTAGGTCACACAGGAACACATTCACTCAAGTTTTGAATGTTCCCAGAGAAGGAGACTCCATAACCTTTCTGGGCAGCCTCAATGAATGGATGTGTAGTGGGGCTTTTATTTAGAACAAGATAAGCAGAAAGGATTTCACAATGGCAAGCTGGAAGACAAGAATGTATGCCTACACATGCCATGTTTCTTCCTTATTCACTCTTTAAGAACTCGCTTTAGAAAGATGCGTAGTTCTGTCACAGCTTCTCCGAAGGTGGGAGGAAGGGTAAGCAAGGTATGACCTTAACAGTATTTACATTTGAACACTAAGCAATTTCTGAAGAGTATGGTAGGAACTGGTTATTGCAAGAACTATTATTTAGTTTAATTGATCCCAGCTGGGCTTGGAAGAGATTCCAGCCAAAAAGCATGCAAATGCTTGCCAGAAGTCTGTCATATTTGATAGCTCACACTGCTATGAACTTGGCTAAGAGAGGTCAGTCACATAGCAAAAACTAAGCTCTCCTCTGCTGTATCTAGGCTAGCTTAAAAATGCAGATATGCTGCCAGCTGACTAGTAAGCCTTTCTCCTTTCAACCTTGTTTTAAGAGGCCCCTGGTTTCTTGGAAGTGGGGGAGTACAGCACTGCAACGCAACGGGAAGATGTTCCACACATGGAGTGATGGGCAGCCACAGCTGCTCTAGGATCCTCTGGGCATCTGTTTTCATTAAAACTTCACTTGTGCGTTTGACCTATCAGCTGGATTCAGCACATGTCACTGGTAAAGGTACACACTGTGTATAGCAACACTAATTAATCAACTCTGTTTAAAAAATCTCCCCTCTCAGAGATACCTTCTTTTTAGAGTACCACCCCCTCAGGCTTCTGCTAACCCTGTTAAAGATCAGAAAAGTTTGTGCAACATAAGTCAGGACAAACAATCACAATAAATATCCCATATTTCTTACAGGAAGAGGCACATTGAATCTGACGGATTTCATACTGCTTTCTGTCTTTGATAGCTGCCCAAGTCATTTAGGAGAGAGCAACGCTTTGAGAGAAATACGAAACATCTAATTAAGAACAATTAATTTTCTAATCAGCCATGGCTTTCCTCTCCAACTCACTTCATAAGAATAATTATGTTGTTCGAAAGATCTAAGCAGACAATTCTTTCCTTGTGAGATTTATACACTGGGTTTCCTCTGCTCATTTTCACTGTTGTGCTATAAACACAGCAGTGGAACTCTCTCAGCCTCTCCAGAGAAATAGTTCCACTTCGCCTAAATAATTAAATATTCCTTGGACCAGGGGACTGGAACCTCTACAAAGAGCTTTTTTTTTTTTCCCCTTTCTTTTAATTTTTTAAAAAAATTCTTTATTTCCCTCCTACTCAGTGAATATGTAATTACAAAGTGGAAAAGTCCAACAGGAGAGATGAAGTCAGGGAAGACCCTCTAGGTCAGGGCAATTGTCTTTTGAACAATGTTGTCTCACTGGAGTGTAACAAAATTATCCTTCCATAGCTGAAGATCTGGTTTATTAAAACCAAAACAGTACCATTCTGTTTTATAGAATCATAGAATCATAGAATGGTTTAGGTTGGGAGGGACCTCAAGGATCATCCAGCTCCAACCCCCTGCCATAGGCAGGGACACCTCCCACTAGAGCAGGTTGCTCAAGGCCTCATCCAGCCTGGCTTTAAACACCTCCAGAGAGGAAGCATCCACAGCCTCCCTGGGCAACCTGTTCCAGTGTCTTACCACCCTCACTTAAAGAACTTCCTCCTAACATCCAGTCTAAATCTCCCCTCCTCCAGCTTAAACCCATTCCCTCTCATCCTGACATTACTAGACCTTGTCAATAGTCCCTCCCCAGCCTTCCTGTAGGCTCCCTTCAGATACTGGAAAGCCACTATAAGGTCTCCTCGAAACCTTCTCTTCTTCAGGCTGGATAAAAACTTCCAGTGAGCCCTCTTGAGGAGAAAATTAAAGGGCTGCTATGAAAATAATCATTAATCTTTAAAATATATGTCAGATGGGTTCATTGTTATTATATTGTTATTCTTTATTTGGGAATTAAGATATAGAAATGAACACTGTGTAGCAAAGTGAGAAGTTTACCTCTCATAGGGAATAAGTAATGGAGATTCATCGAGCTCCTCAAGGAATGTGAATCAAGGCCACTGACTGCAGTCAAAGCTCGTTGCTATCTGAAGTGCTTACTGAATTAAAAAATAAGCTAAAGAAATCTCTTACCAGCTCCTGTGAACTTCAACACATAGCATCTTTGTTACTTTTAGATGGTATTCCGGTCAGAGAAGCTGTCTGGGCAGCCGCAGCGAGCACATTGTCTCTTCTCCACTGCTTTCAGAATCAACTGATGATTTATACTGATGAGGGGCTGCCCAGGGGGGTAGTGGAGTTAGCGTCCCTGGAGGTGTTCAAGAAAAGACTGGATGAGGCACTTAGTGCCATGGTCTAGTTGACTGGATAGGGCTGGGTGCTAGGTTGGACTGGATGATCTTGGAGGTCTCTTCCAACCTAGCTGATTCTATTCTATGGCATTGTTCCTGTTGCTGACGATAATGGATTAAGAGTGGCCAGAACACTGAGAATTTAGGAATGGATGGCAGAGTTGATTCTAAATGCTGTGTGCACAAAATGGGGAAACAGCCAAAGCAGAAGCAAGACAATGCCAGCAAATGAACACTCCATTATTAAAGCACTGAATGATCAGATTTGTTTAAAAAACAAACCAAGCCAAACCCAAACCAACAAAAAAGCCAACAACTGTGACACATTTCATACATCAAGCTTCTGAACAGATCTACTCCACACTGGTCACATTCAGACATTAATATCTTGAATGTTTATGACAATTGTCTAACTTCATACCAACTATATAGCATAACCCTCCTGCCAACCCCCTTGTCTTGCAAATGTACTATCTGGGTGCTAATTTTACAGTGAAAAAATAGAATGATCATGGTCATACTACAGCATGTCTGCTGAAAATGCAATACCACAGGGAGAGAACAGTCCCAGAGGTTCCTGGAGCATGTGGAGGATAATTTCTTGACACAACTGGTGATATAACCAACCAGGGAAGGTGCCCTCCTTGACCTGCTTCTTGTGAACAGGGAAGAACCTGTTGGGGAAGTTATGGCTGGAGACAGTCTAGGCCTTTGTGATCATGAGACGATTAAGTTCTCTATCCATGGGGTTAGTAAAACTGCCATCTCAAACTTCCGAAGGGCAAACTTTGGCCTGTTCAGGAGACTGATTGACAAAGTCCCTCGGGAGGCCACCCTGAATGACATAGGAGTCCAGGAAGGCTGAGCATGTTTCAAGAGGGAAGTCTTAGAGGCACAGGAGCAGGCTGTTCCTGTGTGCCGAAAAATGAGTCAGTGGGGAAGGCATCTGGCCTGGCTGAATAGCTACCTTTAGCTGGACCTCAAGAACAAAAGGAGAGGCTACAGTCTTTGGAAGAGGGCACAGGCCTCTCATGAGAACTACAAAGATGTAATGAAGCCATGCAGGGAGCAAATGAAGACTTTTTCTTCTCATCTTCTTCTTTTGTTCTTCTTTTGTTGTTCTTCTTTTGTTGTTCTTCCTCTTTTGTTGTTCCTCTTCTTTTGTTGTTCTTCTTCTTTTGTTGTTCTTCATTTGTTGTTCTTTTTCTCCTCCTCCTCCTCCTCCTCCTCTTCTTCTTCTTCTTCTTCTTCTTCTTCCTCTTCTTCTTCTTCTTCTTCCTCTTCTTCTTCTTCTTCTTCCTCTTCTTCTTCTTCTTCTTCCTCTTCTTCTTCTTCTTCTTCCTCTTCTTCTTCTTCTTCTTCCTCTTCTTCTTCTTCTTCTTCCTCTTCTTCTTCTTCTTCTTCCTCTTCTTCTTCTTCTTCCTCTTCTCTTATTTTCTTCTTCTTCTTCTTCTTCCTCTTCTTCTTCTTCTTCTTTTCTTCTTTTTCTTCTCTTCTTCTTTTCTTCTTCTCTTCTTCTTCTTTTCTTCTTTTTCTTCTCATCTTCTTTTCTTCTTCTTCATCTTCGTCCTCTTCATTGCTATCGTCATTGTCGTCGGCATTATTATTATTATTTGTGTAGGCCTGGCCTTGAATTTTAAGTAGCAGTTTTCACCCTTTTCAACCTGACAAAGAGCTAAGCTGGCTTTGTGGATCAGTTTCATAGTCAGACTTTTTTCTTTCTTTTTTTTTTTTTTTTACATGGACAACATAAATCTTTCCAATTATGGATTAATTTAATTTTTTCTGCAATCCCTTCTATCAGCTCCAGGGCAATATTTTAAAGTAATGCAGATGAGTTTTCTTTGCTACTACTTCTCACTTCCTGTTTTTACTTTCCTTCTCTTCCATTATGCCTTGTGTTCGGCTTTTTTTCTCCTGTCATTAAAGCTTTCCCACTCCCAATGGCACTTGAAATATATTGAATTTGAAGAACGTTACAGATTGTAATGATTGATATTTTAATAGCATGTGTTTTCCCTTTTATTTTAATTCAGAGGCTGAACGTTGAAAATCATGAACAAAGAAGAGAGTTGCACGAGAAGTTAGCTACCATTGGTTTAATATTAGCCTAATAGGTGAACAGAAATCTTAATCCAAATTTCTCTGTCTGGGCTTTTCTCTTTCTGTGGTCTCTTTCCAATGAAATTGCATCCTGTTCCTTTCTGCGGCCGTCAGATCATTCTTTGTAACTTTTAAGTGGTGGAAAAAGGAAATCCTTATTGCTTCAAACAGCTCTTCCTATTCATGAGGACCTACAATATAATTTCTTAAAATACAATCTGACAAGGCCATTTGTCTACGAAATGCAGCTGGAAGTGGTTTCACAACTGGAATTACAATGCCTGATTCCAACCAGCCATTGTCTGCCTCTTGCCTAAAGGGTATCAGCAAAGCCCTTCCCCAAAGCACAATTGTGATGTCCAAAGGGAGAACAATGACCTGTGCCATGTGAATTCTGCTCAAAAGTCAGAAGCATAAATAGTGCTTGTTTCAAACAGGATTTTCAGCTAAAACGTCAAAACTGCAAAGGTCAAATATAAAGAGATTCTGGTCTTATGTAATGTAAACACTGACTCACATTTTTAAGAGCTGTAGGAATTAGATAACAAATTCAGTTATATATAAAACTATATTTTCTTCCTTGGTTTCTTGATGGTGTGCACTGTTACTGATTTCACCTGCATTGCTATTAAATAGGGATATTTTTCACTGTCCAGGTGTGTTTAAATGGTGCTATATTTCCAGGTACATAGATGAGCCAATTTTATTTTTAAAAAGTTTTTATTCTGATGGTGACACATTCTGCATTCATTCACACTCTGAGTTCTGAAATTGTTTCTAAGGTTTTGCTTGATTCTTAAGTACTTCCAGGCACTTGAGAAAACACAGTTCAGAAAAGTCAATAGTGCTCTATTTCTGAAACTCACAAGTTGACTTCAGCGATCTTAATTTAGCAATCAACTTTTAGAAGAACTGCAGTTTAATTTAACAGTATCACAGGATCCTGTTAGGGGCTGGAGTGGACCTCCAGAGATCATCAGGTCCAACTCCCCTGCCAGACCAGGACCATAGAATCTAGCACAGATCACACAGGAACATATCCAGAGAGGTCTGGAAAGTCTTCAGAGAAGATTGCACAACCTGCTTGGGAGCCTGTCCCAGTACTCTGTGACTTTCATGGCAAGTAAAGTCTTCCTCATATAGTTTACAACTTTATAGGCAAATCAGACATTAAAATGCTGGTTTGGTGGAAAATGACAGAAAAATAAGTGGGTGTGGTTTTGACCCAATAACTTTTGGATTCAAATCAAAATTTGTAAGCCTTAGTCTTGTTGAACATCAGAGTTATCTGACCCCCATTATTATTTCATATCAATCAAATATTGAAACTTCCCATAGGATGATAAATGGTTTTGGTTTTGCAAAGGATATTTTAGTTCACTAGATGCAAAGACAAGTAATGGAAATCTCAATGTGCTTACTGTCCTGCACCCCTGCTGTCCTCTGTGGCCACCCTAAGGCTGTAGTACCCTATAGAAGTCAACTGCAAGATTAATCTTTGCTGAGCATCTCTACTACAGAGCAAGGATCTCATAATTACTTGGAATACACAAAGGTTTACTTCTAATTTGAGGCTTCATATTTCAAGACACTTTGAGACATGATCTAGCAGTCATGGAGGTGTTGGGCAGAAGGTTGGATTTGATGATTTTATATTTTTTTTCCAATCTTAATGATTCTATGATTCTGTGATTCTAAGTATTGGGTTACAGCTTTTTTTGTTGTTGTTTGTATGTACTAGAGTTTTCTTTCAAACTCTCTATTTGCTTTAGACCTGGCTGTGTATTTAATTCAGTGCCTAGATTTCTCATTATCAGTCAGGAGCTTTCTCAAGTGATTTATTTTTTTCTCTTGCTGGACAAGAAGGAAAACCCGACAATTTCTTTTGTAAACACATCAGGTTGTAGCACAGTAAAACTTGAATAGCACAGCCAAGTCTTCCAGACATACTTTCCCTCTTTAGTTTTACTGATCCTTTCTGCTCCTTCACATCTCGGATAAGCAGTGATGTTTCTGAATGCTTCTTCTATGATAATCTTTGTACATCAGCTTTGAGGCTTTCCATTTAGTTTAAGACATGTTTGCCCCAAATATAAACTAATGAAAATTTTATAGTACACTTTGTCCGCACCAATCAGCATGGCTTTTTTGGATAGGTATGATACCACTGCAGATCAACACTGTTAGTATCAGAGCTTTCCTTAATCTTTTTTTTTTTTTTACTCTGTGTCCTGATGTTTTAATTGATGTTCAATATCTGTGTTGCCACTTGAAAGTCCTCATAATAAAAGGACATATCTTATATTCATGCACAATTTGTCTAATATGCTCTATTCACAAAGGAAAAATAGTTCTAGACTGCTCAAGAGCAGCCTGTGCGAGGCTTCTCAGCTGCTGGTGATTCACAGAATCACAGAAGAGACCTTTAACAACATAGAGTCCAACTCTTAACCCAGCACTGCCAGGTCACCATTAAACTATGTCCTTCAGCACCACATTTTCACGGCTTCAAAACCACTCCAGGGATATGAACTCCCTCCTTGACCTTGGGCAGCCTAGGCCAGGCCTTGACAATTCTCAGGGGGAAGAAATTGTTTCTCATGTCCAATTTAAACCTCCCCTGAGGCTACTTGAGGCTGTTTCCTCTTGTCCTATCACTCGTTCCTTGGGAGAAGAGGCTGACCCCTACCTGGCTCCAATCTCCTTTCAGGGAGCAATGAGGTCTTCCCTTGGCCACCTCTTCCCCTGAAAAACTGCAGTGTCCCTCAGCCACTCGTCACAAAACCTGTGCTCTAGACCCTTCACCAGCCTCACCACCTCATGACCAGATCTGCAGCACTGATGGTGCTGAGCCTGCTGGGGAGGCTGGATGTGAAGTGAGTGAGGAAGCACAATGGTGCTGGTGAACCTGCCCTGATTAGTTAGAGTTAGGCTGCCTGTCCAGCAGGATCGTGAGATACCTGGGCAATCCATACAGCCACCACCCTGTGACCCATCCCCAAAGCCCCTGGCATAACATGGACTTTGTGGTCTCTGGCTATAGACAGCTGTCAGAAGAGCTCCCAAAGCTGCCCAAGACCCTACTGTGAAAGCTGAGAAAGAATTTCCATCAAAAAAATTCAGGTGAATGCTTCTGTTGTCTAGGAGCCAAAACTAAATCTTTCCAGGTATCTTCGATTATTTTACCTTAATAAAGTCTTGAAGTTGCCAGTTACAATTTTAAGTGCAAAGTAAATAACCCCTCAGAAGAGTAATGTTCCTTTATTAGGACTAATCTGTTTGCAATTATAAGAACATAAATACAGATCTTAGAAAATACACACTGCGAATTTCCACCTGCATCAGTAACTTCAGCTGGATGCCAAATACCTGGGTTTCAGCACCTACATGTTTCCAGGATATTTTTCAGAGGGCAAATGAAAACTAATTTAAAATACATTACAAAAATAACACCTGCTTTACTTTTTTCTCTTTTTTTGATGTATGTCTATACACTACTGCAGCATAAATGAAAAGAGTTTAGTGAGAAAAAGTGTATGGACATCATTCAGGGAAGGAAGGGAGAATGTTTTTATGAATTTTATTGTCACATCAGCATTACACTTAGTGAGAGTTTTGGTCATGTCTAAAAGTATTAAAAAATATGTAATGAAATTTAAGGATAATTGCATCCTGTGCGACTCTAATAGGTTTTCCTCAGTCAAACTAGGATTAGGAGTGTAATAGTAAAGATAGCAAATCTGTTTCCACTATGTGCCAAATTTTATAGTGTTAGATTCCCTGTTGTTACTATGAACATTGCCATCTGTGTTTAATGGCTAACTCTCCTGTTTGGAAAGTCCAATGCCGATTTGTCTTGCACAAGGTATTAATTGTGGCTCCTGTAATGGTGTTTCTCGCAAGTGGCAAAATGAAACATAGAGCATTTTGCTACAAGATATTCAAGTGTTTTCCATCAGACTGGAAATGTGATGTGATTGTAGTTCACCCAAGTATTTTGATCTGTTGAATGGGAAAACAATAGAGTGAGTGCTTGTATTGGTTTAAGCTGACTGGCCTCACTAGAATGGAAGAAGGAAGGGTGATGAGGCAACCTCTACTCCCACAAGTGCTTCAGTGCAAGCTCGATCGTTATTCTGCATGACAGGAAGAGGCTGGCTGTGGCTTGTGAGACTTGAATTATATTTCAGAGCTTGTAAAGTTTCCTGTTGCAGGTTTTCTGATCTTTCTTTTTTCCCCTGGCTGCTGGGCAGGAATGTGTCCTTTATTCCGGTCCTTTGGTTTTGCGGGTGTGGGTTGTTCACATTTTGTCTGCTCCTCTGCTGCTGAGTATGACTGTGTTTTCGGTTTTATTTTGTGTAACATCACTGCAATAAAGTAGTAAATTGTCCTTATCTCAATTTACAACTCTGCCTCCTGGGCCCTTTTCCTCCTTGGCCAGCCCAAGGGGTGCAGGGAATGGGAAAGGAGAACTCCTTCTGTTGTGAGTGGACTGCTGGGGCTCAGCTGCCAGCTGAGTTAAAACCAAGACAGTGCTATGAAGGTGAAGAGAGCAGAGATAGGAAGTCAAAAGAAAGAGAAATAAAAATGAGAAGAAAAAAATCTTCTTTATTGCATGCTTTTGAGCTAATGGCTATTTTACAGGAAAAGAGGTTACTCAACTCAACTCTCCTCCCTTTGTGCAGAAGTAAAATGAAGGATAGGTGGTTAATGTCCAGTGCTCAGATATTTTTCTTCTGTCTATTCCCTACCTGTTTCCTTCTAATGGTAGACCTTCCCCTGCATGTAACAGAGCTGGTTAAAGGCTGGCTGTAAAGGTATGTGTGAAAAAAAAATTGGTGAGAATTTAGTCAAAAGTTTGAAAAATTGCTCACCACCTGTAATGACAACTAATATTCTACCTGTGCCTGGAAGGAAATGGAAAATCTCACCAGAAATGTATGATTTTCATATGATGGCTACACAAAGGTTGTAGAGACACATTGGACATGTTTCTTCTGTATAAAGTTTTGTAAATCTTGAATTTAAGTTTAGTGTTGCCTGGATTGTTGTCATGTTGTCATGTCCAGAGACATGACATGTTGTCATGTTGTCATGTTGTCATGTCCAGAGACATACGAAGGACTGTTGTTTCATGAGCCAAGCCTATATGAAGCTTAATTATGTGAGCTTGGTGGATGTAGGGAGGCCTGTGGATGTGGTCTATCTGGACTTCAGCAAGGCCTTTGACACTGTTCCCCACAGCAAACTGCTGGCTAAGCTGTCAGTCCGCGGCTTGGATGGTAACACTCTATGCTGGGTTAGGAACTGTCTGGAGGGCCGAGCCCAGAGAGTGGTGGTGAATGGTGCCACATCCAGTTGGCAGCCAGTCACTAGTGGTGTCCCTCAGGGATCAGTGCTGGGCCCCATCCTCTGTAACATCTTCATAGATGATCTGGATGAGGGCATCGAGTCAGTCATCAGCAAGTTTGCAGATGACACCAAGCTGGGGGCAGATGTGACTGAGTTGGAGGGCAGAAGGGCTCTGCCGCGGGACCTTGACCACATGGACAGATGGGCAGAGTCCAACGGGATGACGTTCAATGGCTCCAAGTGCCGAGTGCTGCACTTTGNCTTGAGCATGTCCAGAGAAGGGCAACGAGGCTGGTGAGAGGCCTCGAGCACAAGCCCTACGAGGAGAGGCTGAGGGAGCTGGGGTTGTTTAGCCTGGAGAAGAGGCGGCTCAGGGGAGACCTTATTGCTGTTTACAACTACCTGAGGGGTGGTTGTGGCCAGGAGGAGGTTGCTCTCTTCTCTCAGGTGACCAGCGCCAGAACGAGAGGACACAGCCTCAGGCTGCGCCGGGGGAAGTTTAGGCTCGAGGTGAGGAGAAAGTTCTTCACTGAGAGAGTCATTGGACACTGGAATGGGCTGCCCAGGGAGGTGGTGGAGTTGCCGTCCCTGGGGCTGTTCAAGGCAAGGTTGGACATGGCACTTGGTGCCATGGTCTAGCCTTGAGCTCTGTGGTGAAGGGTTGGACTTGATGATCTGTGAGGTCTCTTCCAACCTTGGTGATACTGTGATACTGTGTGAGATTATTTACTCTTCTTGAGGCTTAAATCAACAACCTCTCTCCTCCAATGCAATAATTATAGCTAGTATGAACCCCTGGCAGAAATGTTATATTTGAATTTCTTCTCTATCTACACACAATTTTAGACTATTGAATGTAATAGATGCACAATCAGCATATCTTAGCTAACCGAAACACAGTGAGGATTTGAGTCTCGTTATCATTTAGTACATACCCAAATTGTGAAGATAGTTCCTTAATCTTAGTGATTCAAAGCCAAAATCTTAGGGTGACAGAGTCACCCATGTCTTGCCTTCGCACTGGTACACTGTCTGACACTCCATCTGTACTGCTTATGCAGTCATACCTCGTGGCAAGTCTAAGTTCAGAGAACAAGTTTTCCTGTGAGAACAAGGTTTCCTGTGGTAGGAGGTGACTGAGGTTGATTATACAACAGTTTGTGTATGTCACCAGTGGAGAAGGTCACCATAAACCTGAGTTTTCTTAGTAGACAAGTAATTCATTCCAGCATTAAGCCAAAGATCAGATCAATGTGTAAATGTGGAAATTGGGTACTAGAGGATGGTCTTAAACTTTAGCTCAAGTCTATGTAGATATCTGTATGAAGTGTAACAGTATCATAACAAAGAAGTAAAAGCACCAAATACTCTAAAATCAAACCACAACATTCTGTTACCAGTTATAGAGCGACACAAATTGAGGTACAGTATTATAAATGCAAATGGTTACAGTCTGCTAGGAAATAGCACTTCTATTATTTCATCAGAACAAAAGAAGAAAACTCCAGATTCAACAGACTTTATGCTAAGGTACTTTAACATTTCGAGAGAGTGCTCATTTTTGTACAAGGGGCTGCTATTGTGGCATTTCACAGTTCATTTATTTTAAGATTCTTTAATGCTACTGAATGAAATGCTTAGTTAATCTTGCTTAGCACAGAATAGTGACAATGATTCACATACCATGTTATCAGCATAGCTGGATGTTTTCTCCTCTCCTTCTATAGAAACTAAACTAAGCCTTTGCCTTTCCAATGGCACTAAATTTTGCATTTCTTTGGTAGCTTTGCTAAGTTATTGCAGCATTATTTTTTTTTTTTTTCAGTTTTAGACTAGTTTTTGGGAAACAGAAAAGTTCCAGACTCTGGTAAGATTTTCGTGTTGTATAAAGGGTATATGTGTGGTATGTCTACAGCTACCTGAGGGGTGGTTGTGGCCAGGAGGAGGTTGCTCTCTTCTCTCAGGCGGTCAGCGCCAGAACGAGAGGACACAGCCTCAAGCTACGCCAGGGGAAATTTAGGCTTGAGGTGAGGAGAAAGTTCTTCACTGAGAGAGTCATTGGCTACTGGAATGGGCTGCCCAGGAAGGTGGTGGAGTTGCCGTCCCTGGAGCCGTTCAAGGCAGGATTGGATGTGGCACTTGGTGCCATGGTCTAGCCTTGAGCTCTGTGGTAATGGGTTGGACTTGATGACCTGTGAGGTCTCTTCCAACCTTGGTGATACTGTGATACTGTGATGCTGCAAAGCATGAGGAAACTTCAAAACCCTTGATGCCATCAGAGTGTGGTGGAAGGACCAGAAGGAAGAACAGGAGGAGTGCTCTAATTTAGCCTTTTTATCAACCTTCTATGTTTCCTTTCTTCAGAGTGCTTGGAGAAGAAGTGACTAATGTGATTGTTGCTTATCACTGGCAGGCTGGAAAGAAGCAAGAATTCCTCTATCTCATTTATCTGGGAAATTTTCCTCTCCCTACCATAAGCAGCTGACTGGGGTTTTTTTTGTTTGCTTTTAGGGTTTTTGTTTGGTGTTGTGGGTTGCTTTTGTTTTCTTTTTTCCTTCCCGAGCTTGTGGCATATTTTGAGGAGGAAATATATCTTTATATGTCTTCCTGTTATGCACGCATAATACTATTGTCAACAGAGTCATAGTATTGATTTTTGTCCCATGTGAGCTAAGGAGAGGCAGAGGTTTAGTGCAGACTCTATAGGCAACCTGTTCACAGGCTTCTAGTGGCTGGGTCGTGCTGAATTGGTAGAAGATTGTGTAGGTCATACTTCAGTTTTCACTTCTGACTCTTAAGTGCTTTCTGGAGCTGTTATCTGACTTTGCTACATTGCAAACTATGTTAAATGCTAGAATTAAAAGAAGGATGGTGTTTTTCATCTTAGCTAGAAACAGAAAAAGAGCATATAACTAACTTCTAATGGAAAGGTAGAAAGCGTAGACACTTTCTCTTACATGAGTGAATTCTTTTCAGCTCTTTTCTATTTTAGGTGCTTCAATCTTAACATCTTCTGCATGGAACTAAATAGTAAGACATGAATGAAGTGAAATAAGCAAGCTGTGAAGCTCCTATTAGTCTTACCACCAGAAAGATATAGGATAAAAGGGGTTTGGAGGGGAGCTAAATCAAACTGCAGATTCAGCAAAACCACCAAGAGACTTATAAAATCACTATTAAAAGCTACCTGCTTGGTACTGACTTAAACTCTTTGTTACAAAGCTAGGGACTTTTCTTTTTTCCAGCAAGGTCATGTCTTACTTTAAGAATGCTTTCTAAAACCTGGCCCTGACCAGTCAGATACAAACCAGGTATTGCAGAGAAGCCTGGGATAAAGAGGAGTCAGTAAGGCCATATATAGGACAGACAAAATGAAATAATATACTATCATAAGGAGATGATACAATCAGTTTGTTGATGTTTGGTTTATTTTGCTTTGTTTTAAAAAATATCTATTTAGAACAACTTTCCAAAGACTGAGAGTGGACAAGTCCCAAATATCTTCATTCTGGTACATTACTAACATTCTGTGGGACCAGTAAAAGCCTGATGAATGATTAGTGTACGCTTTGTTGGTAACATCACATTGTCTGGATAGCTTTTGGCCTGATCTAAGTAGTGCATGTTAGAGAGAGAGACCTGCTAGAAAGGTGTAAGAGCAGGAATTAGTACTCAAAAATGAATCTCTGCACAGAATATTAGTGTAGTTACATGTGGAATTTATTCCTAGCAGAGTTACTCTAATGTAAAAGCCAATATGGAAAGCATATTGAGAGAGAGAGGTATTTATTTCACTTCAACTTCCAGCTACATATCACCATGTTGTGCTGTGGGTAGCTGGAGACACACAATGTGGTAAATCTTAAGTCAAAAAAGTCTATCTGGCCTAGTTACAAACAGGAAAGAGTGTAGTAGCCTTGACATTCACTTTTTCATTTTGGACTCTTCTGTTTGTTTGGGTTTTTTTTGGGGTTTTTATTACATTTCCACTCCCCTCCTAGCTTTTTGGCACCTATGGTTTTTGAGCTTCAATCTTCAAAGAAAACTCCTTCTGTAAGACCAAGGGTAATTAAGGTGAGATATATCAGGAACAGTGTGGCCAGTAGGACGAGGGAGGTTATTCTGCCCCTGTACTCAACACTGCTCAGGCCACACCTTGAGTGCTGTGTCCAGTTCTGGGCTCCTCAATTCAAGAGAGATGTTGAGGTGCTGGAACGTGTCCAGAGAAGGGCAACAAGGCTGGTGAGGGGCCTGGAACACAAACCCTATGAGGAGAGGCTGAGGGAGATGAGGGTATTTAGCCTGGAGAAGAGGAGGCTCAGGGGTGACCTCATTGCTGTCTACAACTACCTGAAGGGAG